>CALNHX010000853.1:0-170218 GCA_940337035.1 Agriotes lineatus
ATAATCAACAATCGCAATAAAATTAATCCATCGATACATCTACAACCAAATTGCTTGGGCAAAGAATTTAATAATTCAAACATTTCTAACCAAACAATATAGATTTCCATTAACTATATCCCAAAACTTTCTGAGAAAATTGAAAAAGAACTTAATAAATACAACCTCATAACAACATTTAACAACCACAATACGTTAGGTAAAAAGTTTTTCACGAATTTAAAAGACAAGACTGAAAATAATATGCAATCAAAACTTGTTTATCAAATTAACTGTAATAATTGCAAATCTATCTACATAGGACAAACAAAACAGCTATTAAAGAACAGAATTAATCAACACAAATACTCAATTAAAATTAATAATTTATCTCCTAATAAAAAAACTGCATTGACTGACTACTCACATACATTCAATTTTAATACATCTAAGATGTTACATAAAGAGAATAATCTAAAAAAACGTCTTTGCTTGGAGATGCTTGAAATACAAAAAAGCCCCAATGCAATTAATTATAGAACTGATATCGATAACCTCAGTTCTATTTATCATAATTTATTAAAATAAAATTTTTGCATACTTGAACCAAATATATTCATGCTATTATCTTTAAAACTAACTTTTCAATTAAATCAAAATTTTAACTTAATACGTCTCTGCTCATGTCAACTACATTTCCGGACTTTCTACACTTTTGCGCATTGACTGATAACTTAAATATGTGTGAATGTCCTTGCAAGCCCCTTTATCAAATTTCATTTGCATTTTGCTTTCAGAACAGCTAAGATTTCTGGCTTTTAATTACATCCAAGTATGGATTATACATGAATAATAAGTGCCTTTATTAATTATCAATTTGTAAACAAATTTTCCAAAAATGTTTATACTCTAATCATGTAAGTACACATGTTAAGGGAAAACCTAATTTGTTCGCTAATCCTATTTTTTCTATTTTCAGAATGTAATAAACTTTTAACTTGTAATGAATACATAAATTGCTGAAGAAGCCACCAAAAAAATGGCGAAACGTTAAATAATTTTAAATTTTCTTCAACTTTAAATTAAAGTATGTTTCACGGCTATATGATTTTTATTTATCAACAAAAATCATAACATATTAAATAATCCTTTATCTAATAGACTAGTCTGTCTGGGACGCTGGTCCGTCCGGGACGCTGTTTCAGCAGCCAAACCGTAAGAGATAGAGAAAAATGTTTTGAAAGTTATATGTTTGGAATGGTCATGTCAGGTCAGGAACCGAATTTCAGTCACGTGACACTTCCGGTTTTCGAGAAATCACGTGATTTCCGTCCGTCCGGGACGCTGGTCCATCCGGGACGCTGTTTCAGCAGCCAAACCGTAAGATATAGAGAAAAAAGTTATTTAAGTTATATGTTTGGAATGGTCATGTCAGGTCAGGAACCGAATTTTAGTCACGTGACACTTCCGGTTTTCGAGAAATCACGTGATTTCCGTCCGTCCGGGACGCTGGTCCATCCGGGACGCTGTTTCAGCAGCCAAACCGTAAGATATAGAGAAAAAAGTTATTTAAGTTATATGTTTGGAATGGTCATGTCAGGTCAGGAACCGAATTTCAGTCACGTGACACTTCCGGTTTTCGAGAAATCACGTGATTTCCGTCCGTCCGGGACGCTGGTCCGTCTGGACGCTGGTCCGTCGGGACGCTGTTTCAGCAGCCAAACCGTAAGAGATAGAGAAACAAGTTTTGGAAGTTATATGTTTGGAATGGTCGTGTCAGGTCAGGAACCAAATTTTAGTCACGTAACACTTCCGGTTTTCGAGAAATCACGTGATTTCCGTCTGTCCGGGACGCTGGTCCGTCCGGGACGCTGTTTCAGCAGCCAAACCGTAAGAGATAGAAAAAAAAGTTATGAAAGTTATATGTTTGGAATGGTGGTGTCAGGTCAGGAACCGAATTACAGCCACGTGACACTTCCGGTTTTCGAGAAATCACTTGATTTCCGTCCGTCCGGGACGCTGGTCCGTCCGGGACGCTGTTTCAGCAGCCAAACCGTAAGAGATAGAGAAAAAAGTTATGAAAGTTATATGTTTGGAATGGTCATGTCAGGTCAGGAACCGAATTTCAGTCACGTGACATTTTCGGTTTTCGAGAAATCACGTGAAAAACGGTCTTTTTTGTTTTATTAAATGAGACATTTGTCTCACTGGTTGCTAGTTTTGACTAATATTCTCCTAAATCACTTTTCAAATTTTACCCAAGTCAAATAATTATGACAATTTTCAATTCTTCCTGACAATAGTAATTTATTTTGGTAAACGTCTGTATGGTTAATAAAACTGGATAAATAAAATTTATAATTTTGCAGTATTTTTTATTTTGAGAAGCCAAGCAATACATATAAAAATAAAATTTAATCAACGCAGCTTAAACGATATGAATAGAAGCTAGGAACCTATTAGATTAACACTGTTATATTCATTCCTCGTCATCGAATATTTCGACTTTAACCGTGCCTGTGACGTCCAGAAGCTCTTTCGAGGAGAACGTGGCCACTATCTTTTGCTCCCCAGCCATCCTTGGGGTGATGTGGGTCTCTACTTTCACCATAGCCCCCGGTTTCACATCGGGGTAAGGAATGACCTGGTTCCGCATCAAAGAAGGCCCTGCCAGGTGGAACTTGCACTTGGTTAAGAGTTTCTTTAGGGGATTCACGAACGACATAGTGACTTTAGTCGGTTTTCTGACTGGGATCAAAGTATTTGGGACCTAAATAAGACAGTAATTTGATTTTGTAGTCATGTTGGACTGACATATTTACCTTAATTTCGATAGTCGGTTTTATGACTTGGAAGTCGTCTTCTTCGGCCCATGTCTGATGGGTCTCTTCGACGGTCGCTATCGCGTATATCTTCATGATGCAATATTCTACGAGTTTGTGGAGATAATCGTCTGCTTTAACCGTCATGCGCAGTTGTTCGGCTGAAAGAAGAGTCAGGTGTTTAAAAGAACTCTACGGAATTGTTTTAATGGTAACGAAACATTTTATAGAAAAATAAGCTTACTGGCATTTGGTTTCATTTTAAATGTGCCTTCTGCTTTCTTGATCATTTTCGCCTTTACCCCTGTGTAGAAGACACTTCCAGCAGATAGAACCGCTTTAATGCTGCGCTGTTCGCGACTGTTGTTTTTGATGTTTACAGTCACGTCGAAGTTTTCTCCAATCTTAATTTTCTCCAGTTCAATCAGATCAAACGCGACGTCTTCGTTAACAGAGTCTGGTATTGAAAAAAAGCTGCAATAGAGGTAGTTGTTAGGTGCAACACTGTCAATATTAAAAGGGACACAAATATACCTTTTTGCTGTTTGAGTTCCTCGAACAGCATTCAGTAGAGAAACCCTTTCATCTTCAGTTCCTTCCTTTGCCTTATATTGGCAGGTAATGTCCTCGCGGTCTTTGTCGCCATTCGGATCATAAACGAAAGGTTGTTTGGTCAGAATCATGCGTCCAATACTACAAAAAGAGGCGCGTTTATGCGAGTACGACTTATCTGATCTGGTGCTTACTGGTATTTGTTGCAGTAGATCCTCGAGAACCCCATGGAACTGCGGGGGTCTTCTTTCCAGCGCATTAAGTCTGCATTCACGGATGCAATCATAAACGCCACGTCGTAGTTATAGCCTACCTGCCCTTTCTTTATGGCTTCCAAGGAAGATGGTCCACACTGATAGACTCCATCAGATGTTTCCTGGGGAGTTGCGTCTATGGCTTGCCATCCGCCGTAACCTACAATTGGTTAAAAAATAGGAAAGCTTTTAATATCAAAGGACAACATATTTTACCAGTTGGCAAATCAGGTCTGGCCATCCACACATCAGTCCAGACATGATAATTCCAAATAGAATCTTCCCCCATGGGGTTGTTTGGATCATATTCCATCTCCTCATTATTAGCGTCGTAGTATTTGTCGACGGTTAAACTTGCATTGGCATCATGAGCTGACACCAAGTTTGAGACGACTCTTGAAGGAATTCCCAAGGCTCTGCAAACTAAAAAACAACAATAGTAAATGAAGCATGTGATTCACTTCTCCTTCTTACTGGTGGTTGCAACTCCTGAAAACACCCAGCATTGACCATAACTGACAGGTGCTTGTGTCTCCAAGAATTGTTCCAGGATTTCCACGGAGCCTGTCCAAGCAGACGGAGCTGTCCCGTCCTCATATTCGCCGTCCCAGCGGCCTACCAAGACCCCATCGTCGTCGTTGCTGTTGACTAGTTTGGAAATTACACGTGTAACTCGGATCGGGTCCCCGCGGCTATAAGATATGCAGTTAAATAAACAAAACGCTTTTGAAACGTTTTCCCATACCTGGTCGGAGCCATTCCAGATCGTTCAAGTACCAGCATTGCTGCTGGAAGGATGCTTTTGTCAAACTGCCCAAACACCCATTCTCTGCCTCTGCTTGATCCATACGGGCCCACCCAGATTTTTCCGACGTCTGTCAAGATGTATTCGTCCAGCAGGCGCTTTTCTGGCATGCATACCAAATCATCTGCAATTAATTTTTACATATTAGTTCCCAATTTCTTCAAAATTTGGATGGGATATTGACTTACCGCAGTTCCAGGGATTGAAAAGTAAATACACGTCGTTTTCGTAGTCGTAAACGCTGGGTGGAGTAGTGGAATTGATAACGCTGGTTTCCACTTGAAGCTTCCAGTTTCCAACTGGACAGTCAGGAGGTGAATATACCTGGAAAATTATGCAAAGCATCAAGTATTAATGTTCGACAAGGAACAGTACAATGTTTTTGAGGTCGGGTATTTGGTAAGTGAAAATTATGTTCACGGTGCTGGGAGATTAAACAAGGGATTGCAGTTTTGGTGGTTTACAGCACTGCAACTGTTATTTTGTTTATTACTGTGCAATTAAGTTCTGTAAAATACAACCGTTTGTGGAAAACAATAACATTCTTTTATTACATTAGAACACACGAACAAAAAACAACATATACAAATTCGTTAAAATTAATTTAAAATACAAATACTAATTGTTAGTAGCCTGGTTTTCGATATTGAATTATTTATTAATAATAGACCTTAGAAACTGACCTTGGTCCTCGACTCCGCAAAATGCGTAAAGTCGGAATATAAAGTGATGTGAAGTGATCTAAAAACCTAAACTACTTGCGCTTATATAGGGTGCGCCCGAATCGAAGGAATATTTCCTATTCTTTTGAGTATAATAGTATTGTCCATCTAGGCTCCCTTTGCTCTATTGTAGCACAAGAGGTTGAAATAACTTCCGTCGAAAAGGACTTTTCCTTTTCGAGCGTTTACGACTGTATTGTCCACCCGGGTGGACTTTCTCTTTTCGCCTGGTCTGTTGTTAGTTGAAGCAAAAGCGCAACTCTTCTCTTTTGTTGGCCGATATCCCTGCGTTTACGACATAGCTGCGGCTGTGCTAAAAATTGCATCGTAACGTTTAGACAAGTTAGTTTTGAATGTTCAACTCGACGACACAAATCACATTTGACATTACATATCTTTCTTACTGCAGGCGTACATTTCACTCTTTCACTAGACCTGTCACATCGCAAATTTTACTAGCGCCTTTAGTCACTCACTGTACAATTACATTTTAGTTTAGGGCCTTCTCTTGCACGAAAGATGTTTTCAGGTCATTCATCACTCCTACGCTACACAGTAAATGGGTCGAAACAGATCGCGAAGCCAAGTCATTATTATAAAGAAGCAGCAGAAGAAGTAGAAGGTACACTATTTATTACAAGTCGCCCTGAGTCTATGTTAAGCGAACTTTCTCGTTTCATTATAGAAAGTGTAAACTTCGATAAAATTATTGATTTTGATCAGGTTTTCTGGTAGAGACGCGACTTTGTCAAATAGTTTAACGAGTTTAATAAATTGGACGATATAGAAGAATTGTAATAGGCATAACAGTTTTTCTCTTTGAATATATAAAGTATGATCAAAAATTATTCTCATCTAGTATGGCTATGGAATACTTCCTAATTTATAAAGGCAACTACATTTAAAATTAAATGTCAAATGACAATAGCAGCACTGTTTTAGACGAAGAGATTATGACTTTTTGTTTTATTTAATTGCTCCATAATAAATATTATAGTAGTTTTTATGTACCATATCAAACCAAATAACCAGAAAAAAAATATTTATCAAGTGATGACCAACCCCAAACGGTTTTATTAATGAATGTCCGTATTTTGAATACATTTTAACACAGTTTTAAGGATAATATGATAAATTTTGAAGAAAATAAACTTGAATTCTTTTTTTATTTTTGTTTATAAAAGTCAGTTCTGATCACAAATATAAAATAGATAACAGGTAACTATAGCTATTGGACTGTACTAAAACTTAAAGATTTAATTGAAATTCTATAAAAAATAGCTATCGTTGTAATGGCATTGTATTTTTTTCATTTTTTGTTTTTTAAGTAATAACGCAACAGTGAATAATAATATATTTTTTCTATCTTCTTTTGGAGATAGATGGCTTTCAGACATCAAAACAAAGCTGCTGAGAAAAGTCTAGAGAGATTATGGATTCAACATTATTCTAGAATAAACAGTGTATAATACTGACATGTTTATAAACAATGCGATAAGCTCACCACATTTATCACAAAATTTAGATGTTTAATATTTTAGGATTTCTAAAGTTTAATGAGAAAAAGCTTCAGAAAATTGTAGAAAATGGAAGTTATCATACCTCTTTAATAATTCACAACACTACATACCGCGTTAAACTGGAAAAAGTACCAAGGCTTCATTCAACGGTTTACTATTTTCGGGTTTTTGTAAACAAACTATCCATTACTTTTCATAGCGATATTATCACTTATAATTACAAGAGACCTTTTTTTGTCGAAGTAAACTTGACATTTTAATAAGAATTTCGGACTCGTAATTTTTTCAGAGGTAGTTTTTTTCCTTAAATTACCTAAAGGCAAGGAAACTCGAATTATAAAAGTTGAGTTTAATTCGATAAAAACAAAAGCTCGAGTGTAATTCGATACGACAATTTAATGAATACATATTTAATTTACATGTTAGGTCCTTAGCAATTCTGCTAGGCTTACTAGAATTAGAAAGTTTTAAAAGTTAGGTTCCGTTTTGTCGCTGGAAAAGTTAGGGCAAAACTTTTGCCGCTGTCATACTGACAAAAAAACCGCGGCTAATGGGATTTTAGTGTATGCATTAAATTGTCACAGAAAACAATGACTTAGGTATTATGCCTTTTAGGTGTGCTTTTTAAACTACGAACATAAGTACATTTCATTTAATAATGAAGGTTCATTACTGCCTTACTGAATGGGACCCAGGGTCGCCCACACGCTCCGTTTAAACGCACCCTACACCTGTGTAAAATATTTTAAAGCCGTAAAGAATAAAGAAAGTTTGCTATAAATATCAAACACTAACATCGCTCTTTTCATATCAAACTAGAAGAACTTTATTTTATTAGATTTTAATAAGGTAGCAGTTATGGTTACAATTACATTTTTCATTGATTTTGATTGAATCTGAAAGGCATGATAAAACCAGAAAACAAGAATAATTATCCTTTATCTAATAGACTTGTCCGTGCGTCCGTCCGTCCGGGACGCTGTTTCAGCAGCCAAACCGTAAGAGATAGAGAAAAAAGTTATTAAAGTTATATTTTTGGAATGGTCATGTCACCTCAGGAACCGAATTTCAGTCACGTGACACTTCCGGTTTTCGAGAAATCACAAAAAAGACGGGTTTTCAAATAGAACGCGTATTAAATAAAAATGTTTCAGCAGCCAAATGGAGCTGCGACCCTCTGCGCCTTAAAACGTCGATCGGTTAGGCAACCACTTTGACACCTTCCAGGTCTGGGTACAGTTTTTATTTAATACGCGTTCTATTTGAAAACGGTCTTTTTTGTTTTTTTAAATGAGACATTGGTCTCACTGGGTTGCTAGTTTGAAATATAATGTATTAGCCAAACATGTCAGTCTATCTGTATTTGACGTATTTTTACGACGTCATTATTGTTTTATCGTGATGCCGCCAAGACGAGATAATACACTGCTGTTCATTCGAAGTGGATCACTTAAAAAACTAGTTTCAATGACTTTTTCATAAGAAAATGTAGTTTGTATTATTACTAAAAAGCGAGTTAAATATTGTTTTAAAAGTATCAAGTAGCCACACGCCACACATCATTTGTAAGTAATATCCTTTATCTAATAGACTTGTCTGTCCGTTTGTCCGGGACGCTGTTTCAGCAGCCAAACCGTAAGAGATAGAAAAAAAAAGTTATTAAAGTTATATGTTTGGAATGGTCATGTCAGGTCAAGAACCGAATTTCAGTCTCTAACACTAATTATTATCGTAATTATCCTAATCCGAACTTTTTAGGTTAGATTCTAGGCAAATTTTATCAAGGCGAATGCGACTGGTAGTTTGCTACCAACAATGACGTCATATACGTACGTGTGGTGAATACCCGTTCTATTTGCAAAAAGGTCTTTTTTGTTTTATTAAATGAGACATTTGTCTCACTGGACTGCTAGTCATTTTTAATAAGTACGCGATGTGTCAACAATGCATAACTTCTAGTAACGAAACTTGATAATTTTGGTGTGTTTTGTTTGATAAAAATTGATCCGTTATTAATTAATTATTATTACGTACATACATACAGCTTTAAACAATGCCACTTTGTAGATTAGACTTAACTGGAAGTTATGCATTGTTGACTTATTGCGTACTTATTAACAATAAACGGGGCTGCGCGCGATTGCGCTGTCCATTCTATTCAGTTTACCTATTTACCAGTCTATTACGTCGGGCCATTCCGTTCTGTTACACACCCCTCTCCAAGGGGGCCGTCGGGGATTCGCCCCTCTCCAACGGGGCCCTCGGAGCTCCGCCTCTCTCCAAGGGGGCCTTCGGGACCCCGCCCCTCACCAAGGGGGCTCTCGGGGTCCGCCCCTCTCGAAGGGGGCCTTCAGGACCCCGCCCCTCTCCAAGGAAACCATCAGGGCTCCGCTCCTTTCCAAATTGGCCCTCGAGGCTCGGCCCCTCTCCAAGGGAGCCCTCGGGGCTCCGCTCCTCTTCAATAGACCCCGGGGCTCCGCTCCTCTCCAAGGGGGCCCTCCGCCCCTCTCCAAGGGGGCCCTCCGCCCCTCTCCAAGGGGGCCGTCGGAACCCCGCCCCTCTCCAAGTGGGCCCTCAGGGCTTCGCTCCTCTCCAAGGGGGCCCTCGGTGTTCCGCCCCTCTCCAAGGGGTCCTTTGGGACCCCGCCCCTCTCCAAGGGGGTTCTCGGGGCTCCGCCCCTCTCCAAGGGGGCCCTCGGGACCCCGCCCCTCTCCAAGGAAACCATCAGGGCTCCGTTCCTTTCCAAGATGGCCCTCGAGGCTCGGCCCCTCTCCAAGGGGGCCCTCGGGGCTCCGCCCCTCTCCAAGGGACACCCGGGGCTCCGCTCCTCTCCAAGGACGCCTTCGGGGCTCCGCCCCTCTCCAAGGGGCCCCCGGGGCTCCGCTCCGGTTGCGAAATCGAGGCGACGGCGAAATGCATGCAAACGCAAATGGGGGACATCGCGTCTGCAATTGTGGTGACGGACACACAAGTTTGGATCGTTCTCCTTTATTTATATGATGATGATATGACTTAAAAATTACATGTGGCTACTTAGTATTTTTAAAACAATAGTTAACTCGATTACTAGCCATAGTACAAAAAAAAATTACTATGAAAAGGTTCGAAAAAAATGCCATAGAAACTAGTTTCTGTAAGTGATCCACGTCTCGTCTCGAAATTCGTCATCGAGATTGACCACGGCAAAATATTAGTAGTGATAAACACATATCAACTTTTCTTTGGTTTGCTGGACATCAAGCCGTTTCTTTTAGGGATGCGGTAGATCGCGTTGAAAACCCAGACATTGTACCTTTTAATGTTATCTACTAGTGCGTTTACCATATGTATATATAAAAATCGAAAATCGAAGTTCTAAAATTCGAGATCGAAAATCAACGTTCGATAAGTAGTAGTAGTCCAGTCATGATATCTTACACCGTCCGTTACACTAATATTAATTCTAGGACACACAGTAAACGTTACTTGTTATGATTACCGTGGAAGTTTTCATCGATAATTATTTTCGGAATAGTAACACAATTTTGTTATTGTCAATAGCAATAAGTCATATAATTTTAGATGCTATTTAAACATTCGAAGGTATAACAGAGTAAATAATAAAATGTTTAAAAAAATATAAATAAATGAACTCTATGTAAAAAACTATATATTCACAACATTTCGAGAGCACTATATGCCGCGTGGCGCATACACAAAAATACTAACTTGTATGATCCATCCATACAGTGTCAGAAATATTAATAATTCGATATTTAACATAATGTAGTTTTTATGGACAATTTTTAGCTGTTATCCAGACATAAAGTATTTTTTAAATTTTAATTAAAGTAGTTAATAGAGTTAATAATCACATATTTAAGAAAATAATACATCAACGTGACGTAGAAAACTATAGGTTCTAAGCATTTTTCCAAACTTTTTTTATTGAAAATATAAACAATAATGATAATGATCCAATTATAATATTTCAGATTTAAATAAAATTCTTTAAAGTTGCCTTTTTTATGGTGACGTAACTTTTCTTCATAATAACATTGAAGTAATAATAAACTTATCATTTTATTATAAATAACAAGACGTACTATTTTTCACGTTTCTATAGAACAAATACTATGCAGGTGTTTCAATATACAGTGTGGAAATTACGTAGCACATAAATTCGGTAAACCCATAATGTTCTTTTTCAGAAAAAAATCTCAAAGGGGCCAAGAGATTAAAATTGCAAAGCATATGTTCTAGTCATTTTCAGATTTTTATATCATTTGTTTTAAATGTTATTATGTCATCACTACTTTTTTAAAGAACAACCTATATATTTTCCATTTATTTCGGTAGTTTTAATTAGCTTTCATCTGTTTTCTACGCTATAAACATTTGAATAGTTACATTAGAAAAAAAATAAAATTTACTTTATTTAAAGTTTTATACCGTTGAAAACCGATTAAAACTTGCTACCGAGATAAATGAAAAAATATATAGTTCGTTATTTAAAAAATATCGATGTCGCCACAACATTAAAAAATATGTATAAAAATCTAAAAATGACTAGCATAGGCGCTGCAATTTGAATCACTACACCCCTGAAAATGAAGATAAACGGAGTTACCGAATTTATGCGCTACATAATTTCCACACTGTATAACAGAATTAATACAAAGTCTTTGAGAAAACTGCGGATTATTAAAATTATAATTTTTTAAACATTGTTTGAACAGTGTTGGTGACAAATAAAAAAATAATGTGCACGTTTCTTATAGATATTTCTTATATTACACTGGATTTTAATAAAAAAACAGGGACGAAAAATGTTTGTTTAATATACAATAATTTAAATGGATGTTTCAACCATAGGTACTACTAGAATTTTATAATTTCAGATTTAATTAGAATTTGAGAGAAGATACAATATGATTATTAATACATTAAATCTCTAAATTTACGAAGGTTTCTTTATTAAAACGAAGGAGAAAGCGATTATAATGATAATCAGAGTACTAAGTGGTGCTTTGATTACTCAAGCTCTGATTGGCGTGAAAATTCAAATTATGACCAGATATCTTATTGGTTGGTGACGTCACGAGTTATACCAATACGTTTTATAGTGCACTGTATAAAATAAAACATATATATTGTAAAAATTTGTGGTAACTTCCCAATGTTTATTTTAAGACCGAAACATTGTTTTAAAATGAAGGAAAATATATTTTTTTATGTTAACAATTTCCAAAAATAACTATAAAAATCAGAATGCTCTGTAATAAAAGTATTGTTTTGTAGGGCTTTTATGGTATAATCAGAAGTAATACTATAAGTACTTCGATATTATCGGGTTATATGTCGATAACTTGTTGCACAATAATAAAAGAGTGTCAGTTGACAGGTTAAATAGTCCGACCGCGTCAGCAGGAACAAATAAATATTTTATTGGCAGCTCGATTTGTTTGTATTAACCTAGCTGAAAGTCATCTCCATGAAAACAACACCAAGTTGACAAAAGATATGTATTGCGTTGCCTAGTGAAGTTACTATAGTATAATCGATTTTGTATAATCGAAATTATACAAGATAACTTAACAAAATCCAGCCTTCTGATTGGTTGAAATCTCTACGAAAAAAATAATCATGCATATAATATTTACATAGGGGAAATGTCTAAACCTAAATTATTTGGACACTTCGCGTAGTTCCTAAATTATTTTGAAGCAACTTCAGCTTTTTAGTAAGAAAAAATTACCTCAACTGTCAAACTATCAGGTCCTTCAGCTAAAATCCCTGCACACCAATTCTTCTTGTCCACAGCCCCAGTGTTATTGGGATCTACTCGAATCAAAGCTTTGGTGCCCTTAATCGGATGGGGGCTCGGTCCTAAACACCTTG
This sequence comes from Agriotes lineatus, assembly GCA_940337035.1. Taxonomy (NCBI): domain Eukaryota; kingdom Metazoa; phylum Arthropoda; class Insecta; order Coleoptera; family Elateridae; genus Agriotes; species Agriotes lineatus. The sequence goes on from CALNHX010000853.1 coordinate 12,535, forward strand.
CAGCATTAGACAAGCTCTAAGAATCTTAATGGGTCTTTACCAAAACTGAAAACGAGCCTAACGGCATCCCTGTTCTTCTGAAAGCCTCTTCCGGCAAACCGGATGGCCATAGAAAACTTCAACCCCCGACGAAGCACAGGGGTGGGTATCTCCTCATGTACAAGCTCGAACTTGTCGGTCTTATGCGGGGTGGCATTTTCCATTGGGTAGAGGTAAACCAGTTCCACTTGCAGATTTTCCCCCATTTTGTTTTGTTTTAGAAAACGGTCGGCGTTAATGATTTGATAAACACCAATTATATGCTGAAAGCTCTAACTGGTTTTCTCTTGGCACGAATTAGGCTTGTTGGCGCAAGCAAACACTCGAGATGTTTAACATGCAATTAAGTTAACACTCTTGATTAGCACTCCCGATTCTTGAGAAAACGAGCACGTGAGATGTTCTGCAAGAACTGGAGAAGCCGCAATTGCAAAGGCCTATTTACGACTCCGCGTTTGTTATCGGATTTTGCAAAAACCGCAAAATCGTTAATTAGAAGTGTTGTAATTGTTCCCGTTCACAAGGGCCCAACTTCCGCTGGAGACCGCAAAAGTTCCTCTTTTCGGTTCCCATGGGACCCAGCTCATCATGTGCTTGCGGCGAATTTTCCTCGAGTGCATCTGGAAATTGCAGTTTGGATTCGCTGAACCACTGACCTACTTCGTCAGGATTTTCCCCGGCCCCGACAAGGATTTACTAAATTAGGCTGTGGTGAGACCTGATAAGATGCACGGGAAGTATGCGCAATGTCGACTAAAATCTACCAAATTTCGTTGAAATCTTGCCTCAAGGTTGGCAAATGTAAATCATGGAGTATTCGGAAAGAAACTATTGTTAGATATATATATAGCGGGTCTAAAGATTAAAAGATTTTGAATATGAAAATAATAGTTCTAGCAATAGTTTGCAAATTTAAACAGTAGAATGCATCTAGAATTTAGTCGATGCAAAATATAACAATATGGACTCGATATGGAGAAGACATTTGACAGAGTTTCAAGGGAGGGAAAAGTCCGTACAAAATAAAAGTTGGTAGAAATGCAAAAATGGCAGTAAAGAATGTAATACGAAAAGCGTGGAAGTTACATAAGAACAGGCAACTTGTAGTCCTCAACGCTTTACTATTCATAATCCTCATGTCTGAAGTAATAAAAAAAATTGCAAACTTAGAATAAACAACTTATAGATAGGATTGAAATTCGTTTGTGCATTCACAGATTGCATAATTTTTTTTACAATCCACACATACGAAATGAGATACTTAAAACAAGAATGAACCAAAACATCTTTTTCTTCCTCTTCTTCCTCTTAGTAGAGGCCGAGAACCTGTACCACACACAAGATGGCTGTCAATTGGATGTAAACAATAGAATTGCAAACACGACACAACTATATCGGCTTCATCAACAAAAAATTGGATTTCAAGAAAATTTGACTTCTGGAAACGAAACTTAACTGCTTACGAAAAAACTGAAGAGCAAATTACATGCTGTTGAAATGAAGTACCTGAAACGATTTGAAGGAGTTTCCAAAAAGGACTGAGTCAGAAAACTGGAAATTAGACTGAGGGTGGTATCACTCCAAGAAAAAATAGAAGAAAGAAAGATAAGGTGGTGGGGACACATTACAGTGAGGGAAAAAGAAAGGCAAGTGAAGAAAGGCTGTGCGGAAAGATGTTCGAGCGAAATGGTCCAGCAAAAGAATAGAGTGGCGAGATTCCAAGGAAATCTCACAGAAATCCGAGCCGGTTCAAAAGTTCAAATTCTCGACATGTACAAGAGGAGTTGATTATGTATTATGTATGTTTATAGTTTACGATTTGTATGTTCTGAATTCTATTATCACTTTAAATTAGAGTACAAACGAATTAGCACAATAAAAAAATTAATAAATTAATGACTAGAACTTTGTATAGTCACATAATTAGAACAAATACGGAACAGTGTGATAAAAAAATAAATAAATTTTGACAAGCTTTGAAAAGAAAACATAACAAAACGAAGTAGATAAACTAAAGCAACTAATTAAATGTATCAACAACAATATCATAACGTACAGAAAGATTACAAAGGATAAAAAGTTACACATAAACATAGGTTAAGGTGCTCACACTGCCTGAGAGTATATTCGGTTTTGAGCTACATAGACGTAAAATCCGCATGCAAAATATTTATTTTCTCCAACAAATAGTTTTTGAGCTATACCGCCAACAGTCAGACGGACCGACAGACGGACAGACTGATACACAGATGGACAAACAGATGGACAACCAGACGTACGGAATTGAGAAAACATGTTTTTCGTTATCCAGGGCTCCTGAAACATGAAGATCATGAAGAAATCTAGGAAGTGATTCTTTCACGATTACAATACTTCCTTCGTATTTTAGACGAGGCAAGTAAAAATAAAGAAAAGCACTTAAATACACATATGACATTTGTAGACCTTGCAATGGTATGATAACGAGCTCAAGAGATTTGGCCAGCAAAGCGGAGATTAATTATTCCTGAAAAATGGACAGCCGAAGTAGATTTCCTGAGAAAAAGTATCTAAATTATCAGAGAAGATAAATACGCACAGAAAAAATATGGCAAGAAATGGCAATAAAATCCGCAATCACGAGAAGCCTGAAAACCGCACATTGAAATGCTATGGAGAGGTGGAAAAGGTCACGGGAGAAAAACATATTTCATTGGTCACCGGATGAAAACCACCCCTGAAATGAATACCCATGTCGACACTATTATGAAAAAAGGAGGTTCGAAGTGGAGATTTTAATTGAAATGGATAAATATCCACTAGACAGAGCCCCTATAGCAAGAAACACAATCTAAATATTCTGGTGGATTTTTTCCAAACAAATTGATTTCCAAATGTGGAGATTGTAATTAGCTGTCAAAATCGCCACATTTACTCGCATTAGATTTTTGTGGGCATATTTAGACGAAAGAGTGTATAAAGCCGACCCTGTGCAATTCAAGCACTAAAAGAGAATATTTTCTGGAAAATCCAATACCTTGAATGTGATGAGTTACAGATACTAATGAAAGTTAGAAATGGGTTGACGCAGTGTTTAGCGACCAATGGTGGTCATATAAAGCATGGTGCACAGAATACAAGGTGTAATGTTCCGCAAAATGGATGCATTATGGGCGGAGCCTCAAATTCAACCAATAAGAAATGCGCCCACAAATGGCACGAATGGTAGTACTGAAATGTATTGTTGAAGACGCTGGCTATGTCAAATTCGAGGTTAGGTTTTGCTAACCTCGAAATTGACATCGACTGAGAGTGCCAGCAATAATAATATATACGATAGCGGCCATGGTTACACCATGATCGCGAACATGATGGATTTCCTGAGTAGGCCCCTTTACTTTCTGAACGACTACGCATCTCCGGGAACGTTTCACCTTGTATTCTTTACACCATGATATAAAGGACATTATTTTTAGAATTAAAATTGCATAATATATGTATAATTGTTGAACATTTCAAAGTTATTTTCTCATCGTTTAATTCGAGGGCCGTTTTTTTCAACCTCCGATTAGCCATAACAAAAAGACAAGTGCATATAAAACAATGATTTTATTACTAAAAGTTATGTACACTTATGATTACTTTTCGACATAATCACCTTGGAGATTGAGGCATTTGTCGTACCTGTGGACAAGCTTTCCAATACCTTCTGCATAAAATGTTGCCGCCAATAAATTAAAAAAAGTCTTGACGTTGTTTGGAAGCTCTTCGTTATTTTAGAAGCGCTGCCCTCCTAGCCACTTCTTCAGTTCACGGAAAACATGCAAGTCACTCATCGATAGGTCGGGACTGTATGCCGGGTGATCGAAAATATCCCGTTAAAATTGCTCAAGGAACCAGTGGGTTACAGCAGCACTGTACGGGTGTCCCTCCGGCTCCTTGAGCAATATGGGATATTTTCGATCACCCGGTATACAGTCCCGACCTAGCGCCGGGTGACTTCCATGTTTTCCCTGAACTGAAAAAGTGACTAGAAGGCAGCGCTTTCAAAATAACGTGAACGTTCAAGACAACGTCAAGACTCATTTTAATTCATTGGCGGCAACATTTTATGCAAAGAGTATTGGAAAGCTTGTCCACAGGTACGACAAATGTTTCAATCTCCAAGTGATTATGTCGAAAAGTGACGATAAGTGTACATAACTTTTAGTAATAAAATCATTGTTTTATATACACTTGTCTTTCTGTTATAGTCTGTATATGGAATATTTATATTTAATTTAATTATGTATTTACTTAAATACAAAATAACCTCGGTATGGGCCTCTTCCCTATTAAAGCGGCTTAGGAGAACTCATAGATTTCTATAGCGGACGAGGTAAATTTTTCTGTTGCGCCTTGAAAATTAAGTGTTTAGGCAACTGTAGATATACCACTTTGTTTTGAATGACAATGTCGAAAGCGGATTATTTCGCTAAGTACCTGATCTGTTAATCTATTACCTGTGACGAAGCTTCTATTTATAACTGAGTTAGTCCAATACGTCCTTACATTTGTTGCCGAATAACCAAATTATTGTTAGTCCGTACCGTTTATTTTACATAACTAAATAAAACCTGAACCACGAAGGTAATATTGTTTTGCAGTAAAATATAGGTAATTAGTAGAGATCATAATGAAAATAAAAGTTCAAAAAATCCAGTATCTATTTGACGAAATATATCTAATAAAGGAATGTTCATTCGTAATATAACAAGGGTGAGACATACTTACCGTTAGTTTTTTACCAGCCAAGAGTCGAGTGCAGGTTGCAATAAAAATTCCAATGTTTTGATTGGTTGAATTTTTATGAGGGGAATATTCAAAGAAATTCAAAAGGATTTAAAAATACTTAGACATTGTAGCATTACATAGGAATTTGAAAACATGAGTTACTATTATAAATGAGAAATTGTGAAAGTACAGTAATTAATCCTCACTGTCATTTGTTCATTAAAATGTTGTGGTCGTCAATGTTTGTGGTAATTTGGCCATTCGGGATATATGTATAAATACCAAATTATTTTTCTAATAGTTTGATCAAGTTGATATCTAAAATCAATTTTCGCTTTATCCTGTTCGCATTGAAATTGGAATTCTATAAGCTTTCAAGCAATAATAATTTTTAAAAAACAATAGCTTGTGTATACCTAGGCACTGAAGTCTTAACTTTTTAACGCCAATGTGGAATTTAGTTATAAATAGCAAATAAACCGTAATAAAAAATACAGCTACATAATTATGTATAATTTCAATATTCATAAAGGGATCAAGTTAAGGAAAATGTGTAATTTGTTTTATATTCAGTTAGAGGTATAATAATAGTTTTATTTTAAATATGTAAGTTTGGATTGTTGTTTATAAATGAGTCTATTTAATCATGATAATAATAATAGTTCGTATAAAAATTCTAATTTTTTAGAAGAAGAATTAGGAAATGGTAATGCTATTTCCCTAGAAGTTGTACAAAGAATTTTTAAAGTTCCTTGATTAGGAATGTCTGAGATCATAAATCATAGTATATTTTGTATTGTTACAAATTACCAATTCCTAAGAAGTATTTGTGATTAGCTAAGTGAACGTAGGTAATTAGAGTATTTCCTATATAAACCCAACATTTGTATTCAAATTTTACTATTTCCATACTTGCTTTCGTTTATGATTATCGGAGTTGTCTTATCAGTGCGTTATTAGGTTTTTCTTTTATTCGTTGGAACCAGTTCACAATGACGAGAGGAAAATATGGTTTGTCTCGTCCGGGATTGGACCCTGTCATTATTGAGGTCGAAAAACTCAACGTTTAGCCCACTTTCGTAAGGGTCTTCATCAGGAGGAAAAAGCAAAAAAAGCACAGTAACTCAACGTATAAACCACGCCAGAGGCGAAACTCGTTAGTCGAGTCTCGCATCTGGGAAATCTTTTAAAAAGCGAACTTTTGCTACAGTTGATGAAAACTACGGATTAGAAGTAGAAAATAAGGTAGAAGGCATGGATTCTGAAACTTATGAAAACAAATCAAAAGAATTCTTAAAAAATCTCAGTAACTGTAACAGAGAACAAGTTTTTAATAAAACCATTTTACAATCAAATAACGATTTTTGAAAAACCGAGAGGAAAAAACTCTTACCTGTTCGAATTTCGGCAGAATATATAAGCTTAGAAGAAGCGCATCGACTGCTAAAACTGTAGACAATTTATTGTATAGCACATTCAAAGGATATACTGCTACAAATTTCAGTCTACAAACCAAAGATACAGCTATTTCGTTGTTTGAAAACCAATATTCAAAGCAGGTAAGAAAGAGTGATGAGTTTATATTTTAATTAATATCTATTTAAATCGCTTCTAGAAGCTCTAATCTAGCCCTATTATTAATGAATTACGGTTACAAAAATCCTGTAGGAGGCGAGTTCGGAAAAGCCTACTTTTTATGGAAGTTGTAGAAAAATTGAGATGTAGCATAATTTTTTCTTTAATAACTTGTTATGGATAATTGGATTCTGATCATCATTGAATATGATGTAGGTGCAACTTTTCTAGAATCAGCTTTAAAACGTTAAAACAAACTACATATAAATCTATAATTAAATTAATGTTTTAATAAATTTAGAAATAGAAGTTAAGGCAATTATTTAAAAATAATTAATTTATTGCTTTTTATTGGATTTTTTTCTCTAAGACAACTTTCTTACGATTTTGAAAACATTCACAATTCACAAAATTAAAAAAAGACTAATTCTATTTCGGCTGACAATTTCCGTTAATTTCAAATTTCTTTACAGGTAGCCGATTTCTACTAAGACAATAATAAATTTCCCGTCAACAAATGTATTACAATGTTGGTTAAAAATTAAATCAAAGTTTTTGATACACTACTACAGAAAATAATTAATTTTGTAATGTCGGCTATACCGAACTGTTATTCAACTTGTTTTTACATAAACTTAACCCTGTAAATTGTATATCAGGTAAAGTAAATTACCTGTCAATCACTTGTAATCCTCAGGTAGTCTGCTGAGTGATTGTCATTTGGGTTGCCTACATTTCGCATATTTCCTCGATGTGAAATACTGAATGGATTTTACCAATCCCAGAAGCCCGGTCCTCAGGTATTACTGAAAATCCGACACGTTGCTAGACAGCAAAACTAAATACTAACTTCGCAAAAATCAAAGCAATAACTGTGGTAGCCTAGATTTATGGATATGAGATTTTAATGAAACGAATAATCGCAAAACCCTGGCAACGCAAAATTGCGGTCATCCTACCTTGATGGTGCTAAGCCCTGATTGGTTAACTTTAACATATCTTTTCTAGGTTATCGCTTGAGATAGGACTTTTTTTCTTCAAAATACCGATTGATACATTCGCCCGAATATCTCCATTTCTCACTGGGGAGGCAGTTCCCGGACACCTTGTATATTTTCATATTAATTGTTATAAGAGATTAGTTAAATAAGTTACGATGAAACTAGAAAAGTCATATTTTTGTAGGGGCCAGGCTTCCTCTGAAATTTATTTGTGGGGGCTACTGGCTTCCATAGCTTCTACGCACCTGGTAGCGTGGTACTTGAGATATGAAATGCTAAATATAATTATCTATATAAAAAATATGTATATGATCAATTGTTGTAACATCTACTTTTGTGTTTTTTGAGTTGTTTGAAAATATCCTATCATTTTATTTGTGTTCGTATAATTATGGGCTTTAGTCTAAAGCAACCACTGAAATATGATACTTTTTAAATTTAGCACAGCATCGAAACGAACCCAAAGCTAAACTAAAGGCCGAGGGTTGTTTTTAAAATCGGGGACGTGTTTTGGCAGTCGGTAGGCGAGGTCGCACATGTGTACAAGCAAAAGCCAATGCACCGCGGGTGTCATTCCTCGGCGATTATGTATTTTTTGAAGGAAATTGAATTGTGTTAGTTATATGGATTATAACTTATAAGAGAGCGGATGAAACGATGAGGTCTGTAAAAATGAATACTAGTGATTGCATAGCTTTGCAATAGCGACTTATGTAGTTATTGTAGAGTGTAGTCGAACATTCGTCATTGCACTGATGCTGATTGTATACAGCTTTATTAATTGGGTTGTTGTTCATTGTTATTGTTGGCATGAGGTCAACTTGCCATAGAGAGCGCTCTCGTTTCTGGATCAGTGGCCATTCGGCGAGGCCCGCGATCCCTGACCTGTTAAGCACCTTGCTTATCAGTGACTCCAGATAGCGCGTCTGGATGGCTTGTGAAGCCCGTCTCCCAAAGATACCTTGTGCCTGTGTCTTTTGCGGTTCATGCGGCCACCGTAATTGCGGGTTACTTTGACATGGGTTGGACCCATTGATGCAGTTAACGTTCGGTTAAGGCATATCAGATGCAGTAAGCATCCGTGTTTTCAGGATTATTACAGGCACATCATAAGGTGCACCGAAGAATATACCTGACGATGTATTCTTCGAGATGCGACTTGGGAACGCCGCGGGAGGCTATAAAACCCCCTGTCAGTAATATGTAATGAGTACATTACTGCTAAAAGCTGAATGTTTGTTATTTTGCTTGCATGACTGATTGCGGAATTGGCCAAGCTTGTATTGGCGGTCGGGCGTGTTTGACCACCTGCTATATGAAAGGACTCGCCGTTCGCCTGGCACCCCCCGTATCATGTTTCTGATTTACAACTCCAGACCGCAGGGGCGTTATGGAATTTGGGGTAAGGCGCCAGTTCTTGTAGATTTAAGCATGTGAACCGATCTGAACCCAGGGAAAAATAAATTAGCCCGGCGCACCGAAAATATGTGCCAACACAATGTATATTGATAGCAGGCTATTTGCAAAAACTTAAAAAACCTACAAAATGTAGATATGTATAACTTAAAAATTTAATTTTGTAGTAGCTTTGTAATTTAGAAACTGTTTTACAAACTAATATAATTTGTAATAAACGTCTTTCAACAACTACACCAGTGGCGTCGCGAGACTTTCTTGTTCGGGTGGGCCAGTACTGGGCATGGTGCTCTGGAGGTGGGCCGACATTATCGACATTATTTTAGAAGTAGTATTTTTTCAACAATAGGACATAGGTATCAATTAAACATATGCAGGCTTATTTTAAGAATTGGTATATTATGTAGACTAAAAACAAAAAAAAAACACAAAAAATAAACAATTAAATACTATTACTTCATTACTTGTATCGATTAACAACTAAAAACTAATTTCAATACTAATATATTTTGTTTTGGTTGTGAACTTTAATATTTTTTTAATCTAACATTCTAACAACAATCTTCTCGGATGTTTCTTGGCAAATATATCCACAACTTCTTCCAAACAAATGTTTTTTGCTATTTGTTTGTCAATATTTATTATTGCTGAAGTAGAAAGCTTCTCATTAGTCATGGTATTTCTTAAATAATTTTTTTTGTATTCGCTCCCCAAACTGGTTACTTTGGAAACTGTCTAGGATCCTCAAAATGGCCATTTAGAGGCCTTGTACTTAAAGTCGTCATGGCAACATTTTAGCGGACTCAAACATTAGTTGCCATGACGACTTTAAGTACAAGGCCTCTAAATGGCCATTTTGAGGATCCTAGACAGTTTCCAAAGTAACCAGTTTGGGGAGCGAAAAATACATTTTCGCGCGGCCTCCTAATATAATGCCGCGTTAATGGTAATTTAAACTTCATATTTGGAGAGCTAATACAAAAAAAAGTTGTATGCAACACGTCCTCAAATGGCTTTAGAGGACTCATCTTCATATTACGGACTCGGCTGCGCTTCGCTCCGCCTCGTCCGGAAACATTACGACTCGTCCCCTAAAGCCTTTCTTTGAGGACTAGTTACATAAAGTACTATTTAAACGCCTTAAGCATGAAAATGATCTTTCACAAGCAGCACTGGATACTGGAATAGTAATACTTATTAAAGTTAATTTATTAGTTTCGGAAAACGCCAATTTATATTTTTCACCATATCCACGAACTGCATTATGTTTTCTATTTTAATTTTATTCTCAACTTCGTATTTTTTATAGTACTTGGTAATATTTTTAATTCGGATTGCAATAGTTCTAGATCGGAATTATAGTGTTTAGCAAAGGCAACAATATTCTTAAAAATTTAAAATGTATCTTTAAAATTAGGGTTAAAGCAAGTCAAACCCATGAATAAATCCTTGTGAGACGAAAATCGATTATTTAGCTCACTTAAAATTATATCAGTCACAGGAATGTACAATTGAATCTTGAATGATTCTTTTGAATTTGGTCCTATGTTTTCCAAATTTAAATTCTGAGTAATAACAAAATGTTTTATTTTTTTTTGGAACCTTTCTGACACGTTTGCTAACTTCATTTGTATCTATATCACATGCATTGGCTATTTCAACAGCTGCTTCATAAAGCTTATTAAAATTATCGAAATTTTCCCTTTCTACTGAAAATTGCTCTTTTACTCTTTCTATAAGAAAAATTGCCTCCGACACGTAGAATTTTTGTTTTGTAACATATCACTGATTCTTTTAAATTTCAAAAGAATATCATAGAACATGTGCAATTGCAAAACAAAATAGAAATTTAGTTGTGACAATAATCCTCGAGCCTCGGCCTTTTTTTCGCCCCTTTCATTTTCGGTATAAACATTATGCAATAAAACTAAAATCGCATCCAATGTCTTTTTAATTGCCAAACAAGCGTGAATTTGGCTTGTCCAACGTGTAAAACAAATTCGCTTTAGTTCAACTGGTTTTTTGTCTGGATAAATTTGTTTCTGAGTTTTAATGAATTTAATGTGTATGTTGGAACCTGAACAAAAAACGTACAACTTTTCCAGTAAGGAAAAAAATGCTTCGGCTTCTTTGACACATCTACTAAACCTAAATTTAATTTACGATTGAAACAATGCACGTAAATTGCTTGGGGTACCTCTTTCTGAAACAGCGCTTGAACTCCGTTAAATTTTCCACACATGACACTTGCACCGTCGTATGTTTGTGCAACACACTTACCCAAGTCTATACTGCACTCATTCAAATTTTTTTTATATGACCAAACAGAGCCCCTGCATTAAGTGCTTCTGCAGACACAAAACCCAAAAGTCACTCGTATAATGTTCCTTCATAATAATATCTAATAACAATTGATATTTGCTCAGTTTTAGAAATGTCTTTTGTTTCATCTAGGTACCATGATGGCGTAACAATCACTTTTATAGATTTCTTGGTTGATTTCTCGAATAACTAATTCGGAAATTATTGTAAGAAGTTCATTCTGAATGATTGGATGCAAATACTTAGAATTCTTCGCTGTATTATTTAATCTTGTTTTAAGAAAAGCATTGTTTTTTGCCAAAAATTTTAATAACTCTAAAAAATTTCCTTTATTGGAACTTAAATCTGATTCATCATGTCCTCTAAAGGCTATTCCTTAAACTGCAATAAAAAGAAGACATTCTGTAATTATCCCAAGGTATTTTCTATTTCTTCCACTTTTTTTAAATTAGCATCACTTATTTGCGTTACTACTGATAAACTTTTACTTTTTCTTAAATTGTATTCTACCCACATCACTTCACTTTTCTTAAGTTTTTCACTGATTAAATGTTTATTAAAACCAGAATTCTTTGCCATGGCCCGTTTTCAGTTAGTATATCCAACACTTAAAATGGTACATTATTTTCATGTCTTTGTGAAGAGAAAAATCTGCAAGGAAAACAGTATGCACCATCTTCTTAAACACTGTACTCGACCCACTTGAACTTTTCATACCATTGAACTTTGAAATTCCGCCACCTATTTCCATATTTTCTTTGCGCATAAACCTTTAACTTAGGTTGTTCTGGGCCATTTTCTAGAGATCTAGATCTAGATCTAGACGTCGAGAAGCCATCATGATTCACAAGTGAGAAAAAGACGTCTAGACGGACATATACTCAGACCTACTGAGTAAAACAATTTATAAGTATTTACCATTAACCTGTGTTCGATGTCGGAATCGTCAGCTCCCAAATTTAAATCGCTTAGATTACTTATTAAACTTGAATCTTCACTTTCAGCGTATCCGGCAAATGATTCTTCTTCAGAGTCACTTCCACGTGTAAAAATTTCACTTTCGGAAATTGCAACTTCTTCACTAACAACTTTCTTCTTTTTACTTACACTTTGTGTGATACTTCGTTTATTCATTGTGCATATGCGTAATGCAAATAGTTTAATTGTAGGTACTCTTAACTTAATCAATATTATGGTTACACTGTTACAGCTTACAAATCTGTCTAACTTAATGCGCGCGCATGCATTGGACTGTGTTGTTCGCTTTCGGCTAGGAACCTACTAGTTCAGCAGTGGAGCTTAAATTTAAACACGATTAAAAACGATTTCAATAAATCATCTAGTGGTGGCAATATTTCCGTTTGTAATTCACTAGAAGATTTATATATATCGTTTTATAATGTTGATTACTTAATGTATTTTAAAATTAATTTAACACAGAGTGATCCAGGGGCCAGGGTGGGCCAACGGGTGGGCCAAGCCAGTTTTAGGTGGGCCCAGGCCCACCTGGCCCACCCCCTAGCGACGCCACTGAACTACACACAACTGTACAATTGGCTTCTGCTTATTCAACAAATTTACACGATGATTAAAAATAATAGGAGACTCAAGTTTGCCAAAGAACATTTTAGATGTCTGAAATTGTTTGATTTATTAATAAGCATCGCTCACAAAATATTTTTGGAAGGTTGCATTACAAGACCTGTTACAGACGCAAGATCTTGGTACTTACCATACTTTCTAAAAATAAGTCAGGTGTGAACCTAGATCAGGATCAGGCACAGTTTGCAGTCTATTTATAACAGCAGAAGAGTTTAAAAAAAAACGATATGGTTATACTAGTACATTTGTGTGTATACTACAAAATCTGTTTTAAAAAGCAACATGGCACTTTCGTTTTCGAACTAGAATGGTTCAGTTCTTGCTGTTCCCTAATTATAAAACATCACAAGTAAGGAAATAAAGCAGTAAAACCGAGAAACGTAGGAGTGTTTTAAAGTTTAACCTTACCTGCATACATTAATTTTGCTTATGACAAATCGTCCAGTTATTTAGGTCAAGTGGTTGATAATTGAGGCATCGAGTAGGCCTTGATTGTGGGTTTGCTGGCCGTAGGCAAATTAGATTGCAGGCGGCGTCCGTGTAGGATGACCGGCGCGAAAGTGAAAGAGATCAAAGAGCACGAACGGAACACTTTTGTTCCTGTAATTTTCCATTGTGCAAAATCATAGACCTTAGTTCTTCTTAAAGCAGGTTCTTTCAGAGGTGGCTTCACAAAACGTAGCACCTAATGTGGTCAGAAACTAATTTATTGTTAACAAGTACATCGGAATTTTAATGTATTGTATGTTCTATTAACATAATGTTCTACAATCGTGTACAAAAATGGTTTGCAAAAATAGTAAAAAATAATATTAGAAAAAACAAACATATCTGGCTTTTTTGCATAATATAGTTAATATATTGGACATGAACACGTTTTATCATTAAGTATGTAACAAGTATTGTTCTCTAATATATTACAAATTGCATATATTTAACAAGAATAGTTTGTATACATATTTTTAAGGCAAATATATAAGCGTGGACAGTACAATTTTTGGCAAAAATACGTTTAATACCTTCCTATCCCCATTTGATAACCCTTTTCTCTGCATATACAATTCGAATTTTAAGGCAGTAGTTTACGAAATCAAAATCTCATATTGCTGGAAATTTAATTCTTGGCCACCATAAGGAATATAGCAAGTACCATGGCTTCGCTGAACCTTTCCAACAGTAAGTGAGCCTTGATGATTGGCTCTTCCCACGTACAAAGGTTCACCGTTCTCGCTTTGGCCAGCAGCAAGAGCGTTGGGGGGAATGTTTCCTCCGCTGCATGGCACCCATCTTCCTCCAAAATCGGTGAGGACTTCATACTGAGGAACTGCATTTTCAGCGCCACCCCAAGGTATGTAGCCGTTTCTGTGGCTAGGAACGAGCTTTCCAGGGATCAAACACCCCTGGAAATTGCTCCTGATGACGTATATGGGCTCACCGCTACTGTCGTTGCCTCCAACGAAGGCACGTGGTGGCACATTTCCACCAGCTGAAGCAATCCAACTACCCTGAGCCCCTCCAAAACCTCCTGGAGCACCAAACTGTCCCGGTTGCGCGCCTCCAAACTGTCCAGGTTGGCTACCTCCGAACTGTCCGGGTTGGTTACTTCCAAATTGTCCTGGTTGGGGTCCTCCAAACTGTCCTCCAGGTTGGCTACCTCCAAACTGTCCTGGTTGGGGTGCTCCAGGTTGGCTACCTCCAAATTGTCCAGGTTGAGGTCCTCCAAACTGTCCAGGTTGGCCTCCAAAGCCACCAGGAGCTGGTGGCGCACCAAAAGCTCCAGGGGCTGGTTGTCCGCCGAATTGTCCAGGCGCCGTGGGACCCCCAAACTGTTGTGGAGCCCCGAAGCCTCCGGGAGGAGCAAAGCCTCCGCCAAAACCTGGCAACGGAGAACCACCTTGGTGGATGATCCAAGATCCGGAGGCTCCCCAACCGGTGCAGACGCCTACGTATCGGATTTGCACACGTTCGGTGTCTGTCCAGCTGATGAAGGGTTGGGCGTTGTTTTCACAGCCGCATGAAATCGTGCTGCCGTCCCATCGAACCCAGAAAGTGCGAAATTCGCCGCCGTTTAGGATGTTGGGAGTGGGCACCTCGGCGACGTCGGGCTTGTTGCGGTTCTTGCGGATTACGGATCTTTGGTTTTGCCATCCCCCGATGAAGACTTCGTACATGGGGTTGGACTCAGCCGCAGTCTGGGTTAAAGCGATGTGGGCATCGTTGGCGGCCCGCACTTTGAACCTCACGTAGCCGGTATCGTTGGGGAAAAAGGTGTATTCTAGTCTGTCTGCAGTGTTCAGTTCTGGAAAAGTTTTTTGGAATTAGTTAGCGTTACAACGTGAAAACTTTAATGTCTTCAATAAAGGGATTTCTTGGTGATTTTTGCTAATAGTTGTCAATTGGGTTCTTAGTGGAAAATTAAAATGTTTGCAAGGGCGTAATATTAGGGTTTTTTATGGTAATTCTAGATGTAAATGTTTATTATATTTTAATATATTTTTACATCATTAACTTACGAATAGTCATCTCAATATTGTTCTCTTAAAAAATACTACAAGATCAACTCTTTAGTTTTATTTTGGGGGCCTATGGTTTTAATTAATTAACGTATGCCATATCATCTTCAACCTGGAATGTCATTAATTAGTTCATAATCAATGTAATGGGCTCTTTGTCTAACATATACTCCTCTAATTTGCTTCTAACCACATTTGAAAAGTGTCAAATCGGATCCCTACGAACCTTTCCATTCAAATTACTTACTTTACACCATGAAGTAAATGTCTAACACTGAGGATGAAAACGATAACGTAGTGTTTCAAATAAATTAAAAATATAGCTAGTTTGTATATATCACATAAAATTGAATAACAAAATGAAATTAACAAAAATATAAATATCATATTATCAGTTCAATAATTGCGTGTGAAAATTACTGAGACGATTTTTTTAGAATTTTCAATATTTTCCTTAAACACTTGATCTTTTTCACTGTATTATAGAAATCTAAACAGCTTCAGTACGTATCTTCAGATTTTTGTTCTTATTTCTGACTAACTGACCCAGCAAACTTTGTTCTGCCCAAAAATAATTTGTCTCTGAAACCCCGTTTCACTACTATAGAGTTTTAATTTTATGTCATGTCCACCGTCTTGGACTTAAAAATAAATGCCATTTTCGCAATCAACGTCCCAAAAAATCTCAATAACGACACCCATATCGATTTTTAGGCTTATTTATCCCATTTCACCCCCTAAAGGGTTGATTTTCGGAAAATCAGAAAATAGGTGTTTGCTTATTTGTTTTCAGGAGTACTTCTACAAAGTTTCAAGTCGAAATGTCTGTTTAATATTATTTTTCCAAACAAAAGTTTACCCCTTAACGGGTTGAATTTCGAAACATTCCTTGTACACATCATAAAGGGAACCTCTGTGCAAAATTTCAGCTTTCTAGGTCCAAGGGTTTGGGCTGGGCGTTGATGAGTCAGTGAGTGAGTGAGTCAGGACTTTGCTTTATATACATTAAGATTATAATTGCCGCGTTTACTGTTTACACTCATTCTACTTGTCTGGCCAAGGAATTCACAAGACTAAAAATCATCTTTCACACGGCAAAAGAATTAATAAAAAATTAGAAAGGCTGAAAATCATCAAAATATTTCCTCTATTTTCATCTACTTTTTACGATATCAACCTTCGTTGTTTCTATAAATATCATGCATGACAATATCTTTGTTGTGAAATATGCAGGACTTTATTGATTGCAACTTTGATGTAATACGGTTTTAGTAATACGAGTGAATATTCAATTATATTGGAAACAGCTTACCTATTCTAAATAATTTAAAATCATAAACAGTTTCATTGTTCTACTTTCTTACTGAAACTTTGTCGAAAACGTAAGAAACATTTTCTACTCAGTTCTGAAGCTTTTTTACTAAAAATCTATCTAAACATTGGTTGTAAAATTGCTAAAGTGTCCACAAACTTAATAACAATGTGTTGTACATTATTATATTTGTTGAAAAGTTCTTTGTTATAGCATTTCTGTAAATTTACGGAGAATTTATAGAAAATGTCCTAAGAATGTATTGAAACTGCATTAAAAATCTTATGCAAAGTAGCCAATAATTTTTATAAACTTGTTGAATGGTGACTGATAGCTTGCCATAATGTGGCCATAAGCTTGCCCATAATTTATTGCGAATTCACTGACAACCCAATGTTACCGTAAGCTAGCTAAGGATTTACGAAAAGTTGTCAAACATTTGCTAAGGATTTCTTATATTTTGCCGCAAATTTCCTGAAAGTTGTCTGCAACTTGTCACTAAGCTGCAATTCAATACAAACATTAAAATTTTGCTGCAACTTGCTAAGAATATTCACAAAGTTGCCAAAAAGCTTTCAAAGTTATAATTTTCTTAAAGTTGTCTGGAAGCTATTCACTAAGTGGTTCTAAGCTTGCAGACAATTGTTGCAAATCCCTCTCAAAAGTCCCTAGAAGCTTATTAAAATTTTGTTGTGAATTGATTTAGAATTTGTAGCAAGATATAGTGAAAATTTTTCGATAATATAGTGATAACTTACAAACAATTCTGTACCGAATTGAAAAATTTTATAAAAATAGTCTGAGTTGCTGACAATTGATTGCAAATTCGCTGAAAATTCCCTATAAACTTCTCAAAATGTGAACTGATAGAATTTCTAGCAATATTTAATAAAAATATTCCGATAATATATCGATAACTTAGTTACGATTCCGCGTCAAATTGCCAAAAATTTTATCACTGCTACAAACTTCCTCAACTTTGAATACCTGTTACAAAGTGGCGATGGGTAAGCTTGCCAACAATTTGTTGCAAATTTGCTAAAAATTCACTACAAGCTGAAACTTACTGAAAATTTGCAGCAAAATTTAGTTAACATTTTCCGATAATATAGCGATAACTTATAAACAATTCTGTGCCAAATTGCAAAAAATGTGCTAAAAATAGTCTGAATGTTTACTATAAACTTTCTCAACGTGGAATACTTGTCACAAAGTGGCTATATGTAAGCTATCCGACAATTTATTGTAAATTCACTAAAAATTCCCTACAAACTTATTAAAATTTTGCTGTAAACTTACAGAGAATTTGCAGCAAAATTTAGTTAACATTTTCCGATAATATAGCGATAATTTCTAAACAATTCTGTGCCAAATTGCAAAAATTTCATAAAAATAGTCTGAGTTGCTGACAATTGATTGCAAATTCGCTGAAAATTCCCTATAAACTTCTCAAAATGTGAACTGATAGAATTTCTAGCAATATTTAATAAAAATATTCCGATAATATATGGATAACTTAGTTACAATTCTGCGTCAAATTGCCAAAAATTTTATCACTGCTACAAACTTCCTCAACATTGAATACCTGTTACAAAGTGGCGATGGGTAGCTTGCCGACAATTTGTTGCAAACTTGCTAAAAATTCCCTACAAGCTGAAACTTACTGAACATTTGCAGCAAAATTTAGTTAACATTTTCCGATAATATAGCGATAACTTATAAACAATTCTGTGCCAAATTGCAAAAATGTGCTAAAAATAGTCTGAATGTTTACTATAAACTTTCTCAACGTGGAATACTTGTCACAAAGTGGCTATATGTAAGCTATCCCACAATTTATTGTAAATTCACTAAAATTTGCCTACAAACTTATTAAAATTTTGCTGTAAACTTACAGAGAATTTGCAGGAAAATTTAGTTAACATTTTCCGATAATATAGCGATAACTTATAAACAATTTTTTGTCAAATTGCAAAAATGCGCTAAAAACAGTCTGAATGTTTACTACAAACTTTCTCAACGTGGAATTCTTGTCAAAAAGTGGCTATATGTAAGCTATCCGACAATTTATTGTAAATTCACTAAAAATTCCCTATAAACTTATTAAAATTTTGCTGTAAATTTACAGAGAATTTGCAGCAAAATTTAGTTAACATTTTCCAATAATATAGCAATAACTTATAAACAATTCTGTGCTAAATTGCAAAAATGTGCTAAAAATAGTCTGAATGTTTACTACAAACTTTCTCAAAATGGAATACTTGTCAAAAAGTGGTTATATGTAAGCTATCCGACAATTTATTGTAAATTTACTAAAAATTCCCTACAAACTTATTAAAATTTTGCTGTAAACTTACAGAGAATTTGCAGCAAAATTTAGTTAACATTTTCCGATAATATAGCGATAACTTATAAACAATTCTGTGCCAAATTGCAAAAATGTGCTAAAAATAGTCTGAATGTTTACTATAAACTTTCTCAACGTGGAATACTTGTCACAAAGTGGCTATATGTAAGCTATCCGACAATTTATTGTAAATTCACTAAAATTTGCCTACAAACTTATTAAAATTTTGCTGTAAACTTACAGAGAATTTGCAGGAAAATTTAGTTAACATTTTCCGATAATATAGCGATAACTTATAAACAATTTTTTGTCAAATTGCAAAAATGTGCTAAAAACAGTCTGAATGTTTACTACAAACTTTCTCAACGTGGAATGCTTGTCAAAAAGTGGCTATATGTAAGCTATCCGACAATTTATTGTAAATTCACTAAAAATTCCCTATAAACTTATTAAAATTTTGCTGTAAATTTACAGAGAATTTGCAGCAAAATTTAGTTAACATTTTCCAATAATATAGCAATAACTTATAAACAATTCTGTGCTAAATTGCAAAAATGTGCTAAAATAGTCTGAATGTTTACTACAAACTTTCTCAAAATGGAATACTTGTCAAAAAGTGGTTATATGTAAGCTATCCGACAATTTATTGTAAATTTACTAAAAATTCCCTACAAACTTATTAAAATTTTGCTGTAAACTTACAGAGAATTTGCAGCAAAATTTAGTTAACATTTTCCGATAATATAGCGATAACTTATAAACAATTCTGTGCCAAATTGCAAAAATGTGCTAAAAATAGTCTGAATGTTTACTATAAACTTTCTCAACGTGGAATACTTGTCACAAAGTGGCTATATGTAAGCTATCCGACAATTTATTGTAAATTCACTAAAAATTCCCTATAAACTTATTAAAATTTTGCTGTAAATTTACAGAGAATTTGCAGCAAAATTTAGTTAACATTTTCCAATAATATAGCAATAACTTATAAACAATTCTGTGCTAAATTGCAAAAATGTGCTAAAAATAGTCTGAATGTTTACTACAAACTTTCTCAACATGGAATACTTGTCAAAAAGTGGTTATATGTAAGCTATCCGACAATTTATTGTAAATTTACCAAAAATTCCCTACAAACTTATTACAATTTTGCTGTAAACTTACAGAGAATTTGCAGCAAAATTTAGTTAACATTTTCCAATAATATAGCAATAACTTATAAACAATTCTGTGCTAAATTGCAAAAATGTGCTAAAAATAGTTAGTAGAATGTTTACTAGAAACTTTCTCAACGTGAAATACTTGTCACAAAGTGGCTATAGGTAAGCTAGCCAACAAGTTATAGTAAATTCGTTGAAATATCCCTACAAACTTCTCAAAATGTTGCAGTGAAATACTGAGAATTTGTGCAAATATTTAGTGAAATTTTTTCGATAACTTACTTACAGTTCTATGCCAAATTGCCAAAAATGGTCTAAAAAAGAGTCGAAATGTTGTTTACAAACTTCCTCAACGTTGAATAGTGGCTATAGGTAACGGCCAGGTTTGCGGAAAGTTCGTTCCCCACATTTCGTTCCCCACATTTCGTTCCGGGGATATCTCGTCTCCCCACATCTCGTACCCGGAAACTTCGTTCCCCAACGAGCTCAATTTGTCTCCTAGATTACACGGTGTTGAAAAACGAGTACAGCGAACTGATAAGAACTATATACAGTATGTCCCCGGATTGAGTTTACAAGAGGGAACTAAATTTTATTTTTAGTTTCACCAAAGAGCATATGCTCTTTGGTTTTACATGAAAATGTTATAGGAATTATAATTCCTGCTTGGCTTGTAGAGAATTTTAAGAAAATTTTCAGTTTTTCAAAAACAAGTCGGCCGTGACAGTGAAGCAAAAACTATTTTCTTTTCAGGTAAACTACCCTTTTTGTTCATGATACGGCAAAATATTACTAAGAAAAGTTGTTCAGAATGAGAAATTATGGCCCTATAAAAAAATATCAGGCAGATACCTACTTAGATTAAACGGTCATTTTTAATAAATGCAATTTATTTTGTTCTTATAATAAATAAATTAATTAAAATATATTTCATTTTCTAACTGTATTCCGATCGCTGCACTCGTTTTCCAACACCCTGTAATCTAGGAAACAAATTGAGCTCGCTCGGGAACGAAGTTTCCGGGTACGAGATATGGGGAGACGAAATATCCCCGGAACGAAATGTGGGGTACGAAATGTGGGGAACGAAATGTGGGGAACGAACTTTCCGTATCCCAGGTAACCTTGCCACAATTTATTACAAATTCTCTGAAAATTTTCTACAAACTTATTAAAATTTTGCTGTAAACCTATTGAGAATTTGCAGAAATATTTAGTGAAATTTTTTCGATAACTTACTTAAAATTCTGTGCCAAATTGCCAAACATTAGCGAAAAAGAGTCTGAATGTTTGTGAAAAGCTTCATCAACGTTGAATGCCTGTCACAAAGTGTCTATAAGCTTGTCGACAATTTATTACAAATTCGCTGAAAATTCCTTACACCCTTATTAGAATTTTGCTGTGAACTTACTGGAATTTATAGCAATATTTAGTGACACTTACTTAGAATTCTGTGCCAAATTTCTAAATATATTGCACAACATTTATTGCAAATTCGCTGAAATTTTATTACAAACTTATTACCATTTTGCTGTACTGAGAATTTGCGGCAATATTTAGTGAAAATGTACCGATAGGATATCGATAATTTACTTACAATTCTGTGCCAAATTGCCAAACGCTTGATAAAAATAGTCTGAATGTTTGCGCGAACGTCCTGAACGGTGAATAATTGTCACAAAGTGGCTACTACTATAAGCTTCCCAACAATTTATTGCAAAATCGATATCAATGCAATACAAAGAATTTCCAAAAATGTACTTAGAATTTTCTTAAAGTTGTCTGCAAACCTGCCATTAAGCGGTTCTAGGATGGCAATTTGTTGAAAACTTGCTGAAAATTCCCTATAAGCTTATAAAATTGTTGCTGTAAATTTACTGACAATTTGTAGTAAAATTTAGTGATTATTCAACACTATAATGAATGAACCAATGAAAATTGTTCAATTTGTCAGAAACGGCTAATCAAAATTGACTGTCATTGAAAACACCTAATGTCACAGTGTTTTCACGCGAGTCCGATTGGTTTCAATGATTTCAATTTAGTGAGTAGCCTTTGACTGGCATTTCACCAAAACGTCAAAGACAAAGTTTGCAAATCAGCGTCGCTTTAAAAACTCATAATAATCGTGTTGGAAGCTCCAGTATTGAATTAATAGTGGAAAACGTTAAAAATGTGTGCTGCCGAACACGGTAAAAGTCATCTACCAATATTGTTGAATAATCTTTCCAAATATCACTCCAGGCAACATTTTTTAAGAGATTTTTTTTCATCAATATGCAAATTAATGCAAATGTCTCTCAACAAACGCAATAATTTGTATGTGAATGAAAAAAATCCCAAAAAATTTTTACCTCTTCTGGTATTACTCTTGAATATTCACAAAGTTGCCAAAAACTTTCCAAGTTCTAAGTTTCTGCAAGTTGTCTGGAAGCTATTCAGTAAGTGGTTCTAAGCTTGCAGACAATTTGTTGCAAATCCCTGTCAAAAGTCCCTAGAAGCTTATTAAAATTTTGTTGTAAATTGATTTAGAATTTGCAGCAAAATTTTGTGGAAATTTTTCGATAAAATAAAAATAACTTACAAACAATTCTGTGTTAAATTGCAAAAATTTGCTGAAAATAGTATGAATGTTTGCTACTAACTTCCTCAATGTTGAATACTTGTCACAAAGTGGCTATAGGTAAGTTTGCCGACAATTTATTGTAAATTCACTGAAAATCGTACGACACTCATTAATGACCAATAGAAAAATTAGTTCACGAGCCGTATCCAAGACAACAAAAAAATTTTTTGGAAATTTTTTGTAGGTAGACATTACTTCTTTTTAGGGTTTGTGTCGTTACGATTTTCTTACCGAATCTGCATTCGAGCATTAATTCATATCCGGAAATTATTTTTCGTGCACTCAACAACGTCCTAATTTGCCCTCGCGTCCCGCTCGGGAAAATTAATACGACGTTGTTGAAACGCACTCAAAAAAATTTCCGGAAAGAATTAATGCTCTTATGAGATTATATGTGAAAATTCCCTTCAAACTTATTAAAATTTTGCTGTAAATTTAGCGAGAATTTGCAGCAAAATTTTTTGGAAATTTTCCGATAATATAACGATAATTTACAAACAATTCTGTGTCACATTGCAAAAATTTGCTGAAAATAGTCTGAAAGTTTGTTACTAACTTTCTCAACTTTGAATACCTGTTACAAAGTGGCTATGGATCAGCTTGTCGACAATTTGTTGCAAACTGGCTGAAAACTCCCTACAAGCTTATTAAAATATTGCTGAAACATACTGAGAATTTTCATATACAATACCGCGAGCGGTCGACGAGTTGCCGAAAATTGTTGTCAAAGTGTATGAGTGTTTATTGCTTCGATATAAATTGGTCGAGTGCGACAGCACGAGACCAATTTTGAAGCAATAAACACGAATAAACACTTTGACAAAATTTCATGCAATTCGTCGGCTGCAAACGGCATTTGAAGGACTATTCAACGAAAAAAATTGACATTTCTTTACTAATTAATCAATTTTATCACGTCCTCTTTGAAAATAAAATCTGTTGACGTAAAATAAATTGTTTGTCAAATTTGACATTTCTAATATTATATTTGATTAATTTTACAGGAAGTTAAATAAATGTCACAGGAAGAGAAAAAAATTGTCATTAAAACTCCGCTAGCGGAATTGTTGCACAATTTTACGCTGATTGGTGGCAAATGACATAAATACTAAATTATGATTGGTAAATAGTTAACTCGAAGGGGGTGAGTTGAATAGTCAGCAAAATTTAATGAAAATTTTCCAATAATATAGCGATAACTTACAAACAAGTCTGTGCCAAATTGCAAAAATGTGCTAAAAATAGTCTGAATATTTACTACAAACTTTCTCAACGTGGAATACTTGTTACAAAGTGGCTATAGGTGAACTAGCCGACAATTTATTGTAAATTCACTGAAAATTCCCTACAAATTTAATAAAATTTTGCTGTAAATTTAGTGAGAATTTGCAGTAAAATTTTGTGGAAATCTTCTGATAATATAACAATAACTTACAAACAATTGTGTTTCAAATTGCAAAAATTTGCTGTTTACTACAAACTGCCCCAACGTGGAATACTTGTCCCAAACTGGCTATAGGTAAAGTAGCCGACAATTTATTGCAATTTCACTGAAAATTCCCTACCAACTGATTAAAATTTTGCTGTAAGTTTACTGAGAATTTATAGCAAAATTTAGTGGACATTTTTCGATAATATAGCGATAACTTACAAACAATTCTGTATCAAATTGCAAAAATTTGCTGAAAATCGTATGAATGTTTGCTACAAACTTCCTCAATGTTGAACACTTGTCACAAAGTGGCTATAGGCAAGCTTGCCGACAATTTATTTTAATTCACTGAAAACTCCCTACAAACTTATTAAAATTTTGCTGTAAATTTAGCGAGAATTTGCAGCAAAATTTTGTGGAAATTTTTCGATAATATAACGATAACTTACAAACAATTTTGTGTCAAATTGCAAAAATTTGCTGAAAATAGTATGAATATTTGCTACACACTTCCTCAATGTTGAATAGTACCTGTTACAAAGTGGCTATGGGTCAGCTTGTCGACAATTTATTGCAAACTCGCTGAAAATTCCCTACAAGCTTATTAAAATATTGCTGAAACTTGCTGAGAATTTTCAAGGGTAATACCACAAAATGTGAAAATTTTTTGAGAATTTTTTTTTGTCCACATGCAAACCAAAACTGCGTTAAAAATTTCGCGAGACCGCAGGTCGAGTAGAATTTGAGCAGTTTTTGTTGAAAGAAATTTGCAATAATTTGCATGTTGACGAAAAAAATTCTCACATATAATCTCATAAGAGCATTAATTCTTTCCGGAATTTTTTTTTGAGAGCGGTCCAAGAACGTCGTATTAATTTGCCCGAGCGGGACGCGAGGGCAAATTAGGACGTTGTTGGAATGCACGAAAATAATTTCCGGATATGAATTAATGCTCGAATGCAGATTCGGTAAGAAAATCGTAACGACACAAACCCTCACAGTTACGTTAGTCTACCTACAAAAAATTTCCAAGAAATTTTTTTATTGTCTTGGTTACGGCGCGTGAACTAATTTTTCTATTGGTCATTAATGAGTGTCGTACGATTTTCTTAAAAATTTTTGCCTTGAGTGGTATTTGAAAAGATTATTCAACAATATGGGTAGATGACTTTTACCGTGTTCGACAGCACATATTTTTAACGTTTTCCACTATTAATTCACTACTGGAGCTTCCAACACGATTATTATGAGTGTTTAGAACGACGCTGATTTGCAAACTTTGACTTTGACGTTTTGGTGAAATGTCAGTCAAAGGCTACTCCCTAAATTGAAATCATTGAAACCAATCGGGCTCGCGTGAAAACACTGTGACATTAGGGGACGGTTGCAGAAAGCAATGTTAAGTCTGGTGTTAGCTAACATCGCGTCAAAGTGAACAAAATCGCATCAAATTTTGTTTACTAATGTATTAGTTACCATAAGCATTTGAGATTTGATTCGTTTTTGTTCACTTTGACGCGATGTTAGCTAACACCAGACTTAACATTGCTTTCTGCAACCGGCCCTATAGGTGTTTTCAATGACAGTCAATTTTGATTGGCCGTTTCTGACAAATTGAACAATTTTCATTGGTTCGTTCATTATAGTGTTGAATAATCAGCAAAATTTAGTGAACATTTTCCAATAATATAGCGATAACTTACCTACAATTCTGTGCCCAATTGTAAAATGTGCTAAAAATAGTCTTAATATTTACTATAAACTTTTTCAACTTGAAATACTTGTCACAAAGTGGCTATATGTGAG
This sequence comes from Agriotes lineatus, assembly GCA_940337035.1. Taxonomy (NCBI): domain Eukaryota; kingdom Metazoa; phylum Arthropoda; class Insecta; order Coleoptera; family Elateridae; genus Agriotes; species Agriotes lineatus. The sequence goes on from CALNHX010000853.1 coordinate 38,438, forward strand.
CTAGCCGACAATTTATTGTAAATTCACTGAAAATTCGCTACAAACTGCTGTAAGTTTAGCGAGAATTTGCAGCAAAATTTTGTAGAAATTTTTCGATAATATAATAACTTACAAACAACTTTGTGTCAAATTGCAAAAATTTGCTGAAAATAGTATGAATACTTGTCACAAAGTGGCTATAGACAAGCTTGCCGACAATTTATTGCAAATTCGCTGAAAGTTTCCTACAACATTCTTAAATTTTGCTGTAAACGTAATGAGAATTTGCAGCAATATTTAGTACAAAATTTCCGTTAATATATCGATAACTTACTTATAATTCTGTGCCAAATCTAAAAAAATGTGGTAAGAGTAGTTTTAATGTGTGCTGGGAACTTTCTGGACGTTGAACACTTGGCACAAAGTGGCTACGAGTATAAGCTTCCCGACAATTTATTGAAAATTCGGTAACAATATAAACTTACAAAAATGTTGCTGTAAATTTACTGAAAAATTGCAGAATTTTCTTAAACTATCCTGCAAACTTGCTGAAAGTTGTATAGAATGTTACCACTAAGTGGCGGCTATATGTTGCAAACTCGCTGAAAACTTCATACAAGTTTATTAGAAATTTAGTGTAAACTCATTGACAATTTTTAGCATGATTTGCTAGATATTTGGCGAAAATATTGGTAATTTACTAAAATACGCTGCCACAATTTGCTGAGAAGTGCCTCAATGTTTGTTAAAAAAATTCTGAACGTTGGAGACTTGCTAACCACTTGTTGCAAATTTATTAACAGTTCATTACAAATTTATTAAAAATTGTCTGTAAACTTACCGAGATGTTTCAGTGATTGGATTTTAATGTTCATATATTTTCTTCCTTGGAAATTATGTGTCTCTAGTAGTTAACTGTTAACGTATTGATGTATTTTTTTAAAATTATTAAAATCATTTACATTGTTATAAGAACATTACAAGGGTACAGCATGACTAGTAAATGCAATTAAAATTAGTAATCGCTTTTCTACTTATTTTCATGCTTTAATTTTAAATATGAAAACAGAATTGACATCATGTATCATAATAAGTTTTATTTTTCCCAGAATTTAATGTTTATGCAAGTGTGATCGTAGATAAAATAAAGTACACAATTCGTGCATAGAATAATTTTGTATTTGTGGGTTCTCTGCACTTGCCTTTATCTCGCAATAATATTTTGATTTACTTACTCATTGTATCAATAACTATTAAACTGCACAGTATAAGTACATAGGTATCATGTCACTTTATTATTGCGATGACAAACATTAAATATATGTACTACCTTTTATTTCTGGCGGTAATAGTTTTCTAACAAGAAGTCGCTACTTTCTACAGTAGCACAGTGATACGTTCTGTGAAATTGGCTTATCAGCAGGATGTTTATAATTAAAATTTGTAGTTGATTAGCAGGCAAGATGTTGGTATATCATATTTAAGGATATTTGCCTCCCTACTTGGGTATTTTCATATACAGGGTGTTTCTAAAATTAGGACATACTTTGCAGAAGTATTTTACGATCAAAAATAAATCAAAACTCTAGAACAAACCATTGTACGCAAATGAATCCTGACTAAAATATTGAGTTTTAAAATTTTAATGTTGTAAAGTTCAATTAATCTCTCATTTACGCACATTATTTAAAGCAATACAAAGCGAAATAAATGTTGCAAGTTTACAAAAGTTGCAAACAGTCCTTTATATGATTTTTGAGGCTTTCACGGCCATTGTCATTAAGTAACAAACGACTTCCGGGATTGGACCGTGTCATGATTGAGATCGAAGAACTCAACGTTTCGCCCACTTTCGTAAGGGGTTTCATCAGGAGGAAAAAGCAAAAGAGCACGATAACACAACGTGTTAACCACGCCAGAGGCGAAACTCTTTGCAAGGGAAGAGATAGAAGAGCACGGTAACTCAACGTGTGAACCACGTCAAGAGGCGAAACTCGACTCTTAGTTGTTGTGTTACCGTGCTCTTTTGCTTTTCCTCCTGATGAAGCACCTTACGAAAGTGGGCGAAACGTTGAGTTCTTCGATTTCAATCATGACACGGTCCAATCCCGGAAGTCGTTTGTTACTTAAGTCCTTTATATTTACAATTCTATACTGTAACGGCTTAGTAAAAGAAATATGAGTGATGTAAAATACATATGAGTGTTCTAATTTTTCTTTTAGTCTTTAAATAAACTGTTACTACAATCTTTTAAAAAAATCGTAATTGAATATCATATCTTAGCGGAGGTCCCCAAACACCCAAACAATGGAGTCTTGCTGTAATAATAAAACACATACTTGGAGCAAATTGGTTTATTGTCAACAGAAACGGTATTGGTATGCATTTAAACAGAATTTATATTCTTATAAAAACATAAATACAATGAAAAATTCTTAAGAAAGTCATAAATTAAATTTACTGTATAGAGAAACATGGACAACGATTATATAGTATCTTTTTAGAATATATATATGCTACACATTTAAACTTGAACACTTAGTTATATAAATTACAATACATGTATATAAAAATAATATCGGTATAGCAAAACAGTACACTGAATTCAAAACTTTTCCGTAAGGCACCTATAAGCTACAAGTAACTGTGCACAGTATAGTTACGAGTATACATGTTTAATGCCAATGCTTCTAACACGTTTTCAGTTAAATTTAGGTAGCAAGTAGCAAAGCTTAGGCCCACTAAGGCAACTGTCAGTTCTTTAAATTACGAAATCAGGATTTCGAACTGTGGGAAGCTTAGTTCTTGTCCAGCGTATGGAATATAGCAAACGCCATGACTCTGCTGTACTTTGCCAACAGTAAGCGTGCCTTCATGGATGACGCGTCCTACGTACAGGGGTTCTCCATCTTCGCTCTGACCAGCAGACAACGCATTTGGTGGAATACTTCCTCCGTTGCAGGCTACCCACCTGCCACCGAAGTCGCAGAGCACCTCGTAGTCGGAAACTGCGTTCTCTGCGCCGCCCCAGGGCACGTAACCGGTGCCATGGCTAGCTACCAGCTTACCAGGAACCAAAGCCCCCTGGAAGTTGCACCTGATAACGTACAGGGGCTCCCCGTTGTCCTCGCCTCCAACGAAGGCACGTGGGGGTACGTTTCCGCCTCCAGCACCGACCCAGCACGTGCTGCAAGTGTTACCCCCTCCAAAGCCACCGAACTGCTGGCCGCCGGTAAAGCCCTGCAGAGGAGCCCCACCTTGGTGGATGATCCAAGAGCCAGTGGCGCCCCAGCCGGTGCACACGCCCACGTAGCGGATGGGCACGAACTCGCTGTCGGTCCAGCTGATGAAGGGTTGAGGGTTGTTCTCGCAACCACAGGAGATGGTGTTGTTGTCCCAGCGGACCCAGAACGTTCGGAATTCGCCCTCGTTCAGGATGTTGGGGGTCGGCACCTCGGCGACGTCGGGCTTGGAGCGGTTCTTACGGATCACGGACTTCTGGTTGCCCCATCCCCCGATGAAGATCTCGTACATGGGGTCGCATTCAGCCGCCGATTGGGTCAAGGCCACGTGGGCGTCGTTGGCTGTTCGTACCTTGAATCTCACATAGCCGGAGTCGTTGGGGAAGAAAGTGTATTCGAGTTTATCTTCGGTATTAAGCTCTGCAAAAGAAAATTCAGATTTGGAAATTAGCTCATGGTTTCATGTTGATGTCCTGGTGTAAATAAGGTGACTAGATTTTTAAAATTCCAAATTTTCTTCGTTTCAGGGGAAATCATTAGGGCCTTCATACAATTGATTTTTTTTTAAATACGAAACAGGGACAAAAAGGGAATTTTTTGAGTCTGGTCACCTTAAATATTTAATATAAGAAGTTAAACTAAGTCACTCTGCAATAAACAGGCGGGTATCTCGAAATACGTCATAACACAGCGGCAATTTTGAAATGATCATTAAGATGGCAATTGTTTTACCTCTACGAAATGACTAGGGCCTGTTTACTACAGAGTGCATTGGCTGCAACCAATAAGCAACTGAATAACGTCAACTACTAAGCGCAACTGCCTGTAAATATGTTAAAAAGTTTTAAATCTCTCTCGCTTGCTAGTATTGACTTTATTCTATGCTTTGAGCTTTGACTCCTTAACTATGTCATATTTTCTAATTTTGCTAACATTAATTAATGGTGATTTTTGCCTCACAATATTGCACCGTTCTAAAAAAAAACTAGGGGTTAGTACAAGCTTTCTAATGTTTATTTATAGCAACATGACACGGATGAGGTAAAAAAATAAAACTAGTAACAAGTTCCACGAAAATTAATAATCTCGATTGTGTTCCAAACGTCGACTATAAAACGCAATAAGTGGCTGACATTATGTCCCAAATTAGTTATCGACCAATCAAACACGGCAAATTTGAATTAACCGCTGCAGTCTGTCACGTAGGCCGATTCCTGAGTCCTGACACGAACGGAAATGCTTATCGCATTCCGTCATGCATAACCTTTCGATCAACGTACCGTTTGGATTTAGATCTTCGCAAATAGCATCGGAAACTCCCCGTTACGCCAACTGTTCGGTATGCTCTAAAAATGCTTCACAGAATTTTGCACTGTGAGCTGGCAACAGCAGTCGCCTGCATTCTCCGCCGTTTGCTAAGTACAGATTTATTCAAGGAGCCCCAAATAATTTCGAATACGGGCCTGGCGTGTCGGCGCGTATGACACGGCCAGGCGGTTTAATTTTGAAAAACGTCGAATTGAAATGATTGCAAGCAGACATGTTTTTGTTAAAGTGCCAAAGCGATTAACAGCCACGCATACGCAGGCCCGTACTTTGACATTTGAGGGGTGCCCCCTGGATTTTACTGTAAATGCGTACGGTCTTGCGCATACGCTTTAAAATCTTCTATACAGTTAGGAGTGCTGGATTAGAACACTTAAAAACATAAAAAATTACCTTAGAATGTTTCCTTAAGCTGAAGATCACCAGAGGATTTTTTTTTATTTTGCACACGTCACTTTTAACTGACGCGAATAAAAAATGAATAAGGGTTAGCCATGGATAATACAATGGATAAATACTTCTAATGCAATGTAAGGGGGGCCTGGGTAGTTCCTACATTTTCCAAAAAATTGATTTTTGAGGATTTTCGTAGCTTTTACATATTTTGCTGATATTTGAAAGCTCTAAAGCTTATTAACTGACATTAGGCCAATATTACAACTAAGGAAAAGGAACCAGAATATAGGCTTTTTTCAAAATATCTAGTGAATCTTAATAGTGGCAGGGTGAACGTCATGTCAGTTAGTTCTAAAGCATGCACTATTATCCACGACCAACCTATACGTATTTTTTATTTGAACACCCCGTATAATAACAGTCGATCGATGTTTAATTTTTGGCGTATAATTTAAAATGTAATGTTAAGAAGGTGGTTAATTAATCAATAATTTATGAACTTAAGTTGGAAAACTGCTTTAATCAGAATTTGTTTATTTTTTCTGGTCAATAAAACAGAACATAATTTAAAATGTTTTCCACATAACTCCAACAACAAACGGGCGCCTTGCCAAAGTGTTATAAAGAATTTGTGCGGACAACGGTCCGCATATTTATAGCAAAGTTTTTTTAGAACATGTAAATTTGCATCAAGCCTGCAAGTCTGCAACAGCTGAGGATATAAATTAAAAGAAATCTTAAACATTTTCGGATTTAGGAACTACTGGAAAACTATTTGACAATTATTATTTAGCATTGTTTTCGTAAGGGGCCGGCAATGGGAGATTGCACAATTAGAAATGGTGTTGATTACGTCCAAAGCAAATGCAATTATTAGCGTTGTAATAAATCTCTCACAATGTTGCATGTGGTTGAAGGACGGTTTTTATTAGCACTTATATACATTAGCGCTTCTAGGAAAACTTTGAGTACACTGTTATTATTATGCATTACCGTTTGTACTATTGTTGATTTTTAACTCAACCACAGCTTATATTTCAGTTCTATGACTTCCCAACAATACGACGTTGCTTGATTGGCCTATACGCACGCCACTGGTTTTTCAAAATTGAATGAATGGAAACCCGGAATTAACACTTCAATCTCTACTAAGTACTGCACACAAATACCGCCACTTGAACTGATAAGATAAATCCAGTCGTTTCCGACCTTCCGCAACAGATAATATGTTTTTATTGCGACCGTGAAAACTGCTGTGATTAGTCTTGGGGCTATTATTGCCAGCATTTGTTCTGAATAAAGCTTGAAGTTAATTGATGGATTTTGAAGCCTAAGTTAAAACATGAAACATCTTTCAAAGTCAAAAAATAGTTAGCTTTTACTGCTGTAGACAATATAACGGATCTAACACGGAACCGGTCCAACTATTGTGCCCTAAGGACCACCTAGGACCGTTGTTACAATAAATTTAATTGTAGAAGTATGTATCGTTTGGTTAATTATCTTAAACACACGTTATGCTCCATGAAAAAAATAAGCTCCTTGTATTCAAAACATTTGCACATGTAATGCATCTAACATGTTAAAATAGGTCGTAGTATTATCCCCAAAGGAACCGTACCTCGAATAGTAGCTGCACAAACTGTGAAGCGTTTTGTGTTTAGAAAATCTTACAGACATAATGGATTTAAAATATTAAAATAGAACCGGCCCCACTGCTATACCCTAAGGTACACTACCTCAAACAGTGGTTGTAATAAGAAATTGGAAGTATGTAATGCTAGGTTATTTATTTAATAATGTTAAGTTTTTTATATTCAGAAAATTTTGTACACACAATAGCGTTAACAGGTTAAAATAGAACCGGTCCCAGGATTATTCTCTAAGTCTAAGGACAGTGTCTCGAACAGTAGTTATAAAAAACATATGGCAGTATGTAACGCTAACGCAAGTTACTTAAAAATGTCCAGCTTCTTGTATTCAGAACAGTTTGCACACACAATGGATTTAACATGTTAATATAGAACCTACCCCAGTATTATGCCCCATGCAATAGTACATTGAACTGTGGTCACATAAAAAATAATTTTGAATATGTAGCGTCAATGTGTTTACTGAAAACGCCAAGCTTTATGTATTCAGACAATTTTGCACACGCTAGCTTTAACATGTTAAAATAGAACCGGTCCCAGTATTGTGCCCTAAGGCCTAACGTACAGTACGTCAAACAGTGATTGTAAAAAATGTGACAGTATGTAACACTCGACTGGTTACTCAAATATGTCACACTTTTTATATTCAAAGCAGTTTGCACACACAATGAATTTAACATGTTAAAATAGATCCCACCCCAGTATTATGCTCCATGGAATAGTACATCGAACAGTCGTCGTAATTTTTTTTTAATATGTAGCGTCAATCTGTTCACTGAAAACGCCGAGCTTTATGTATTCAGACAATTTTGCACAAGCTAGCTTTAACATGTTAAAATAGAACCGGTCCCAGTATTGTGCCCTAAACCCTAAGGTACAGTACCTCAAACAGTGGTTGTAAAAAATGTGGTAGTAGGTATGTAGCACTAGGGTGGTTACTAGGTATGTCAAGCTTTTTATATCAAAATAGTTTGTACAACAATGGATTTAACATGTTAAAACAGAACCGGTCCCATTATTGTGGCTTAAGATACAGTTGTACAGGGGTTGTATGTAACACTACACTGGTTACTTGAATATGTCAAGCTTTCTGTATTCAGAACAGTTTGAAAACACAATGGATTTAGCAAGTTAAAATGGAACCCACCGCAGTGTTATACCCCATGGAATAGTACGAGTACATCGAACAGTAGTCGCATTTTTTTTTGAGTAGGTAACATCAATCTATTTACTGAACATCCCAAGCTTTATGTATTCAGAAAATGTTGCACACAATAGCTATAACATGTTAAAATAGAACCGGTCCCAGTATTGTGTCGTAAGGCCTATAGGGTACAGTACCTCAAACAGTGGATGTAAAAAATGTGGTAGTATGTAACACTAAGCTGGTTACTTAAATATATCAAGCTTTTTGTATTCAAAACAGTTTGCACACACAATGGATTAAACATGTTAAAATAGAACCGGTCCTAGTATTATACCCCAAGGAATAGTGCCACGACCAGCAGATGCAAAACAAATTGATTATGTAACGTCAAGCTGTTTACATAAAAATGACAAGCTTCATGTATTCAGAAAATTTTGCAGACACAATATGTAGCTTTAGCGTGTTAAAATAGAACTGGTCCCAGTATTATGCCCTAAGGTACAGTACCTCGAATAGTTGTTGGAAAAAGGATTTAGAAGTATGTAACGTGAAACTGTTTACTTAAAAATGCCAAGCTTCATCTACTAAAAAAAATCCTAACAGAATAGCTTTAACGTGCTAAAATAGCAGCGGTCTCAGTATTATGCCCTAAGGTACAGTGCCTCGAATAGTGGTTTAAAAAAAATAGAAGTATGTAATGTCAAACTGTTTGCTTAGAAATGTCAACCTTTATCTGTTCAGAAAATTTTCCAAAATGAATAGCTTTAACGTGTTAAAATAGCAGCGGTCTCCGTATTATGCCCTAAGTTACAGTACCTCGAATAGTGGTTTAAAAAAAAATTAGAAGTATGTCATGTCAAACTGTTTACTTAGAAATGCCAACCTTTATCTGTTCAGAAAATTATCCAAAATGAATAGCTTTAACGTGTTAAAATAGCAGCGGTCTCCGTATTATGCCCTAAGTTACAGTACCTCGAATAGTGGTTTAAAAAAAATTAGAAGTATGTCATGTCAAACTGTTTACTTAGAAATGCCAAACTTTATCTATTCAGAAAAATTTCAAACAGAATAGCTTTAACGTGTTAAAATAGAAGCGGTCCCAGTATTATGCCGTAAGGTACTGTACCTCGAATAGTGGTTGTAAAAAATTGGAAGTATGTAACACTAGGCTATTTACTTAAAAATGTCAATATTATTTGCCTAAATATGTCAAGCTTTTTGTATTCAGAACATTTTGTACACACAATAGAGTTAACAAGTTAAAATAGAACCGGTCCCAGTATTATGCACTAAGGAATAGTTCCTCGAATAGTGGTGGCAAAATACATTTTTTTAAGTATGTAACGCCAAGCTGTTTACGTAAAAAAGCGCTAACAATTACTTAAAAAAATATGCAGACCTATGCTCTTAATATGTTAGAATAGAACTAGTTGAAATAGATGGAATATTTAGCCTTGGATTATTTACTTACAAATGTTATCTTACTGCAACCAGAAAATGTGGCAGACATAATAATGGATTTAACGTGTTAAAATGGAACCGGTCCTAGTGATATGCCCTAATCAGCATCGCCTACAGCTACAGCCATAAAGTTATAAAAATACTTTATTGCTTTTTCATGCTAATTGCACTTTTGGAAAATTTGAATTTACTATAAAAATCTATTATACACATCCTGATTGACAAATGTTGCACAATCACGGGTTTGATGTAATGGAGTAAAAAAATTAATAACCTATAAATTTTAATAACATTTGTAAACCAATAACTTTAACTCCATCCTGTTTGATGCTTCTAAATAAGGAATTGAATATAAAATAGTTTTATCAATTTTAGAATCGGAACTTTCGTACAAATTCGTAAAATTCATCTTGAGAACAATGATTTTTTATTGTCCACGATACTAAGAACTGCAATGTGTATATAAACATACAATAACAATGGATTATGGTGCAATACCATCCAACAAAATAATATTTGTGTTACACAAAAATACATAGAACAGAACAATGGAAATCATGGATTTCTCCAGTACTTTTTAGCTACAAAAAGGCACAATTAATTATAAAATTTAAAATTAACAAGTAAAACAATAACTGACATGTGCAGTTTGATTAATTTTCCATTTAAAATAATATATTTTTCAAGATATGGGAGTCCAAAGTTTAATTATTTATTTCTTTAATATTCAGTATTTTGTTATTTAACCAACACCTTAGCTAGTTTTGAGGTTAACAAAACCTCACTATATCTCCAAAAAACAGAAAGATAATTTTAATTATGTTTTTCCTACTTAGAAAGTGCCACTAATTAATAGCGTAACACGGAATTAATGCGCCATTTTGCAACGCCTGCTATATTTCAGTTGCAATAAATGCTACAAATTGTTTGAAAATTCTGACCAAACTAGGGCCTCTGGAGTAGCCTTGGGACACGCCTGTATCCTTTATGAACGTGAAAAAGTATGTAATTGTTTGGCAAGAAACGATTTTAGAGTTATCTTTTGTTCCTATCTGCAAATATTAGTAAGTAATAATAATTACAAAAAGTCAACGTTCTTGAACAATTGCCTGACCAGTGGCGTCGATATATTCAAGAATTCGGGGTTAAGATACACGTTTCTATAAATCCTGCCAATTTACACATTTATACACTTCTCTTAAAGAGAAAACAATTTTCAAACATTTTAAAAGCGCTGTGTTACCCACTTTTACAATTTTTTATTGTAAAAAAAAATTGAACTTTTTCTTTTCTTATTGCAAAGACTCACCAGTGATTGCAAAGTGGCACAATTGTCGCTAAAATTGATATATTGTCACCTAAAAAGTATGAAAAAACGGCAGTTGGCGTTAGGTCTATTGTTCATACACTTCAGCAATAAAATTTAAACAAAACTGCCTTTTTGGAGTAACCTTGGGGAGCGCCACTATTTTTCAAGTAGCCTACGTGGTCCGTGCGCTGAAATTATTTAAGGGTGAAATCGTTCGTATAGACAGCAAATATTTTGGAACAATAACCGCTAAATTTCGAAATAATTACACCACAGCTAATTATGTCAGTGAAGCTGAGTAATTTGGTTCTCCATGACCTACTGAGTTTTTTTCCAGTGGCGTAGATGCAGTCACGCTTAGGGGTCGACGCATCATTTCTAAAAATAGATCTAGGGGTCGATACGGAGCTGAAAAATTAATCACCGCCTCTGCTACTCGAAAGGTACCACCTTAAACGTTCCCAGGCAGGTAATTATTGGGATAATAGCCGCATTCAAATTCAGCCTTGGGCCACCATCTGCCCCAGTTTTGGTAAAAAACAAATGCCGGCAAGGCGGCGCATGTGGGCTCGCCGGCCGCCTCACGTCTGCAAGGTTTTCTTTTTGGAAAATTCGATAAGCCCAATTATAATACAAATGTCCTATCAGGCGGATGTCGATTACATATTAAATGTCATCATCGGGTTTCTGATTGAAGTCGGTGTTAAATAACGATGACACGGATTCTAAAAATAACGCGTATTGCTATGCAGCAATGGTCAAGTCATCGAGGCCACCATGGGCGTGTCAGTAATTTCAGAATGAATTGTGCCAGAATCCGCAGATTTATAGGTTTTCTCAGGGGTTGTCTTGTTTTAGCGACACGCAGGGGCTGCTATCGATTTAACCCTGATTTAACTGTCGAAACCGGGTCACTAGATCTCCCCGACAAACTAACAAAATTCGAATTGAAATTCAAATGTTTAAACATCACCCCTCCGATCATAGGAGGCAAAAATCACCAAGGGAGAAACATCTGCCGGCTTAACCTAACACTTACCAATGTCTCCCATTTTGAAAAAAGTCACAGCACCTGCACTCAACAAAATTCAAACTGGAGTGTCGGCGAGAGAGACGTTCTATAAATTGCTCCACGTTTGCGCGATCGCATGGGGGCCCCGCGAGGTGAGGGGTCAGGGACAGCTATCTTGTCATGTTTGAAAAAAGTGGTGATGTTTCTTTGGAAACGTTAGCACCAGTGAGTCACCAGCTGTTTGTCCTCCGTCTCTTTCTGTTGCACTTGCGGGCTGCAGCTGCAGCAGCTGCACTGCTGCAGCCCTAAGTAAGGGGGCCCTTTGGAAAGTTCAGTGATTGCGATTGGGCCTAGGTAGGTCCTATCGTGGGTCCGTTTAAGTTTCTCAAATTGGTTATTGTTGTTACCACAATGCAACAACAGGCGACTTTCTGGAATTGCTGGACAGAGTATCAATTCGTAACCTTAATTTTAATGAATTCTAATTCGCTTTGGTTCACTTTGTGCTTGTGTGCAATTCGCCGACATGCTTTGAATTTGTATTGATAGACCGGTAATTCGATTGGCGATTGGCGACAAAAGTGATATTTAACATCGCGATTTGCTGAACATCCTCTTAAACAAACGAAGAGCTCCTTAATTTTTATTTGTATATTCTCATTTATCTTGTTGATTTCTTATATTGCTGTAATTTTCAATTTTAGAAGTAACTAGTTCAGAAACGAATCTTTCAAATAATTCTAAAAAAGTGTGTATGTCACAAAAACAAAAGAAACCTGATGAAAACGAAATTTACATCAGCGGTTTATTTAAAAAATCACTTAACGAATTATTATTTCAGAAAATAAAATTGCAATACACTTTGCAAGCCATTTTATTTTCTTATTTTTGATGACATAAGATAAATACAGGGTGTTCAAATAAAAACTGCAAAAGGCATTGGTCGTTCGTCTATCGCTAGACTCACTATATCAGAAATTACAATACATTATACATAGAGTACTTATGTATTGTATTATGATCTATAACCACTAAATGAGTCTTTGCGTATTTCTTGTTTATTGCACTTTAAGAAATTGAGGAAAATTGTACTAGTTGCTAAATTTATGAGAATACATATTTGGCATTTGTCCATCTGAATTTCATTGTTTTCATTGGCTACTTGTCTTCAATAATTGAGAATTGATAAAATAAGATGTTTGTAATTTTAAATTATTTGTATACTTATTGTTATATTTTAGATATCCACTTGTAAAATTGAATATCAATAAGCAATAATCTTTTATTTACCTGCAAAATAACAGCTTTTAATACTTATGATAACAAATTCACTATCACAACATAGTCCTATTTTTAGGTTAAACATTCACCTACGGCACAACTATTTACAGAAGTATCGATTTCGACTTCTTACCATTTTTACAAATTTAGAATTTTTGTCGCAGCTTCTCAATCTATCACGACCAACCCACAGTTATATGAAAGCTTTCAGGGAACTACATAACTTTTGTGAAGATAGAAACCACTTTGGCGGAATACGAATAAAAGTCGAGTATGCCACGCCGGATAGATGTAAACATGATCACCTGCAAATGGCATAACGTATACTGTAATTTCCTGTCAGTTTCTGTGAAATATTAAAGCAACTATTTGTAGTGTAAGCGGACGCGACTAAGGGATTATACCATATGATCGAAAACTTTTAACCTCTAGAGGGCTGTGGATTTAAAAAAAAATTAATTTATGTTGGTAGTGATGAGTAAAGGTACTTAATAATATAACCTATACAATTTTGACAGAATCACTGACCTTTTACAGGATCTTTAATACTGAACACAAGGTGATGCTGTGTATGGAAAATGCAGGAAATCATTTTGAACAGTTGTAGTTGTTTTTGTTACTGATATCTTTATGTATTCAACAAAAATGTTTGTATTTGTTAAACTGACAGATATAAAATGCCAATATGACTTTTATTACCACGACTGCCAACAACATTTTTTGACAAAATTATTTCACAGACCTCTAGAGGATAAAAGTTTTCGATCATACTGTATGTATTGTTATGATATAGTACCTCAAGACTAATAATTTATTTATAAAAGTTAATCATAACTAAAGATTAATTATGTAAATGATAAAGTGCCTAATTGTTGAAACTAATATTTTATGAAAGGCGAATTTATATCAAAAGAACAGGATAGCTATTTATAATTTATTCAATAAAATACAGATTTAATTCTAATCCGGCAAAGCAGATAATATTCTTAGAAAAGGTTCCAACATATGACTAAATATGATATGAAGTAATAAATTTGTTATTTGGTGGTATCAGAGTTCAAGTCATAATTGATATTAGATAACAATCAGAACATACTATAAGATCATTTTGAATATACGGTGTGTCCGCGGATTGAGTCGATTTGTCTGAAAATTGAGAGTCTACCATTACTCTTAATTCTAAACAACTTTTCTTAATACTTTTTTTTTGTTATTTCTTCTAATAAAGGTAGTTTACTCTTGGAATTTTTTAGAAAATCGATTCTAAAAACATCCTGTATATTAATTAATTTGATTGATTTTCTCAAAATCTTGGTTTGAGAACAAGCACAAGCGATTCCTAGAATATCAGCTTCGAAGTCAAATATTTTTATTATTATTTACACCTTATGTGAACTCAATCCGTGGACGGATGTGAAGAGCATAAGTCGAATAATTATTTGAAAAGTTAATTGAAATGTCAAATTTAATATAAGCAAATTGTATTGCAAATTATCTAGGAGTGTTAGTTAAAAAAATGAGTCAATAGATTACTATGGTGAATTGTAGTTGAGTAATAACAAATTTTTAATTCTAAGAATGTACATGTAATTTCGGTAAAAAGTAAAATTTGAAAATAAATCCCTTTATTTAAATGAATCTTATTATTTAATTAGTATAAAAAGGGCATCAGCCATTAAATTAACATGAAATGAAGGCAAAGTAAATATTTTAACCAAACTATATAATAAATAAAGCTGCAAATGAACTAATGGAGAAGGAATTAAATAATGGTATTACAAGAAGAAGTTGAACAGCTACGATCTACAAAATAGTCTTTTTGGAATTGGCGATGTGAAGTCTATTTGAATAACTATACCTGAATTGAATTGGGATGTGTACTGCATTAAACTTATTATTGGAGGTCAGTCTGAAATCTGTTTGATTTGGATAAAGTGCATTGGAGTCATTGTTGGGTGGTCACATCTACACCTGAGTTGGGTTTGGAGGCGTACTGCAGTGAACTTATTGTTACAGTGATTAGTTATCAGGAAAGTTGCTTTTCTTGGGGTTGCTGTGTGAATCTGCATCCGTATTTTACTCGTTTTGGCGGTTTGGATTGCTGATTGGTCTTAGTCGCAGTTTTAAGTAAGCCGGTTCCTGCAGACCACCTGCGGTGCTAGTATCGTCATTGGAGCTATAAAAGGAGCAATTAATAACAACGACTGTTGCAAATGGTTAACCAGAGCTGTATTTCTATGGCCGTTCCAGAATATCAGTAAGCAGGCGGCATGTACTTGGTTCGACGGAGCAACTAGTCGGAGCACTTAAGTGAGGTAATTACAGGTATATGTAAAAAGAAATAAACAGTAATAAGTTTCAATAGTGAGTGAATAAGGTATTTAACAGAAGTACTTACCATTGTCGATATTTGAAATGATATTAATTGTAGTAGATATGAGTTTGACTAACTTTTCACTTTTCATAATTTGACATTGACAGTTGTGAAGTGTGAAGTGTTATTTAAAATAATTCTCGTAATACCGATTAACTATAAAGTATAACGATTTTGATAATCAAGACGATAGCAAAGATTAATAAATGAAAATAATTTATCATATTTTATAAAGCTTGAACCTAACCTGATTTAAGAGTAAATATTCCACCGGAGTTAGAGAAAGAAATAAACTCATTAGTATACAATTTTAAATAAAGGCATATTTTACATAAATTTATTCCAATCTATAATAAAAGCATACAGGGTGTTATAGCATATTAATTGACGCCGACAACGTGAGGCTCATTGTGATTGTGGGGCACAACATTAAATAAATAAACCACGTTGTTGGTGCATATTATAGCAGTATCTATGAACACAAATATGAACAATACATATTAAATGTTGATTTTTTTATTTGAAGTTGGCAATTTTTATGTAACAAATTGTTGCACCTGTAGTAATAATGTTAAGCTCTGAACTGGTCCGAATTGCTCTAAACAGTTTTTCTTTCTGCTTAATTAAAAGTGAATTTTGTAGAAACATAATTCACACTTTTCTTACCGTGAGCTGAAACTGGTTTGGCGCATTATAATGTGTTTGAAGATTCGTCACGCAGGCGAGGACTAAGTAAGGATTAAAGTGGAGATCGTAAGAAGCAAATAATACAAATTGCAGCGGAAGCACTGTAATAACGTATTACGGTATTAAAACAACTTTACGACACCCACCCAAGGTGAGCATCGCACCACGGAATCAGTCCTGGAAAACTGGCACACTTGCCCTGAGATTTGCTAAAAACAGGCTAAAGGCCACGGCTGGAACGCTCAGGGAGTCGGGCGTGAGTCACACGATACGTTCTGGGCAAGTGTGTTGAGGCATATATATAGGGTACGTCAAAATTATGAGGGCGCCACCAAGCCTTTCTTAACCCGAATAACCGGGCCTGGGCGGTTAGACGGGGGCGAAGTATTCAAGACACTCCGTCGATAGGGGTACTCGTAAATTATAAACTCACACAACGATTTCGTGATGGCAAAAATACTTAGATCATGAAGGGGGCTTTTTCAGTCACGGCAATGTCACCACCAAGCCTACCTGCACGCTCTGATCTCACTGGCTCCACCGTACATTCATCTCCTCAATGATGGCCGCACACTGAAACAGAACATGCACAAAGCGACCAAGAATAAAGCGTCTCGTAATTAGATAAGCGTCTATTGGTCCAGTCTTACATTGGGGCAGCAAAGCGTGCCGCAAACATTGCGTTAATTCTTATAATTAAGCATCAGCTGATGGGCACACTACGGTTACTAAACAACACCCATAACTGTACAAAATCAAAAGCAGTTTGACATATGAGTCCCACAAAGGGAACGTTTGTTCATAAAGATGCTCACATGATAATTTGGGCAAACACAGCAAAGCCCAAGTGAGGGAAGTGATTAGATCAAAAATGAGCGAGCGACGCCACTTCGCGACAACAATTTAAGATGCGAAGGGTACGTTTTTAACGGTGCACAAGATTTCACAGTTATTCACATGATTAAGCGCACAGCTCGCGCACGAGAAGTTAGTATGATTCAATGGTTACAAATACCTTAATTTTATTGGTGACGATCCAAGAGATCAGCATGCGGTCCAGCTTACGGGAAACAGGTTGCCTGTGGCAATACATTCGCCGCTAAAACGGCTGACGTGTGAATGGTCTGGATGCGCCCAAAATGGCGACAAAGGCTGGCGCTTCAACAAACGCCGCTACGACGGCCAAACTAGCCCAAGTGATGTCCTACCTCAACGGAATCCTCGCACAACGAGCTAAAGGGAACACTCCCTTACGTGACGACGTAGAACCGGGCATGGAATTCCATCACACCTACGCCTTGGCTTAATAAGATCGCCGCTAACGACACACACACACCTCCCTTGTTCAATCGCCTGAGTAGAACTGCCACTTAAGGCGAAACAGTTTATCACATACTTGCTGAAGCAGCACGAGACGGGAAAAGGCTGACGCGCCCGCCAAGGGCGAGAGCGCCGCACGAACACACACACTATCCGACCTCTTATTAGATCGACGGCTCTCGGCTGAATGCCCCGCAAGGAGCGTTACGACGCTTGAAGTGGCGTGAGCCAAAACGGCGTTACCACGTGACCCTCGACAGCCAATGGCGATGCGCCCAATAAAACAATTAAGTTCCGGTAACAAAAAGAGCCAATGGCGAGGCGCCCAATAAAACAAATAAGTGCCGGTGACAAAGACAGCGCGAGGCCTCGCAGTCACACCAACAGCGTAAATTCTAGAAGGTTCGGAAATCCTGCGAGCGTTAACA
Organism: Agriotes lineatus; assembly: GCA_940337035.1. NCBI lineage: Eukaryota > Metazoa > Arthropoda > Insecta > Coleoptera > Elateridae > Agriotes > Agriotes lineatus. The sequence continues at coordinate 56,053 of CALNHX010000853.1, forward strand.
CCCGATTGTCAAAGTACCAACAAAGGGGTGCCCCGGATGACAAGAAATACTGCGCTTGAGGCCAACTATGTGCAAAATCATTATTATGGAATTAGGCGATGAAGCCAAATAAGTAACTAAAAGGGTTTAACATACGGGCACGCTGCCCTAAAGCCTAGGTGGCTAATTAAAATACAAAATGACCTGACAAACGGTGGGGATACTGTGATTGAACAAATACACGACGGAAACGGAAAACTGGTTGTAAGGTGGAGACACCATACATTTTCTCAATAGAGGATTACTTCTAGTTGAAGATAGACGCAGTTCTTATTCATGTTTAAAATTATAGCTTTAAATAGTTCTTTCGCTTTTGCGTTAAAGCTTAACTACTACTAACTTTAAATATTTAGATAACATCGGGTATATATTTTTATTTCGAAAATTGATCATATTTCCACAGTTGGTAATAGCGCGATCGCTTAGGAACTTCCTTCTATGGTCAGAATTTCTAATAACATTTCGTTCCACTGTGGTAATACAACAACTTATCAGTTTTATTTTATCTTTTATTTTAATACTTTCCCGTCGAATTGTTTAAAAACCAAATCATCGATATCTTTCACACCTTGCGTTTGGCCCTTCAGGGGAATTTGCGATTTAGGTGTGTTATTGCTTTTCCAATTCTTATAATTGGATTAAGTAATTGGAATCTGGAAGAAAACACCATGTATGTGGATTTGTATGAAGAAGGCGGAGGTTTTTTATGGTTCTCGATAAATCAGCACCTCTCTGGAGATTCTAAGTAGTTTGCAAGGCTTTGTTTGGTTTTTCCAAAATTGTATAGAATTGTGCTTTGTTGATTTGTGCGTTAAACTTACATTTGAAATTATAAATTTATATGTTCTGCGGTGAACGCACCGTGCATATGCCGTGGGGTTAGTATTAGGTTTGACTCAATGTACGTTGTCTTTAAATACCAGAGTTAAAATATTTTATTTCCTTGCAGCAGTGTCCGCAGCCGAAAAATATAAATTTCTCCACCCGGTCTTCGTGGGTGTTCGGAGGCGAGCACGTCAAAATTTCGAGGCCCATCTACGAGCGAATAAAGCATCCAGAGCAAGAGGTCATCAACCCAGGAGATTAGCAGAGCGTGCAGGAGTATCCTGAGAGAAGGTGGCAGCCCGGGCAGCATCTCCAGCCGAAGAAAAGCCACGGCGCAACCCAGTGCAGCTTCGTTCCAAATCGACCAAAAATTTAGAAGGTAGGAAACTAGCCTAAAAGTTAAGGATCACAGCTGGGAAACGCATTTAAACAAAAGATTAGACCTTCCCGAAGACGTCCAGCGTATTTCCAAAGGCCCATTTGCTTTGGTTTACTCAGAATTAGCGTGGCTTGGGCAAATTCTGCAGATTTGGCGATAGGGACGCCGCCGAGAAACAAAAGCCAGAAGTGACGTGTTTTCGAAAACAAGGAAGGCCCGGTTCTTCCTACGTCATCACTAAAACCAAAACTAGCTTAATTGCAATCCGGAAAAATTCAAATAACTTACCTAATGCATTTTTCATGATATTTCCTCGAGTTTAAAGATATTCAGATCCGCACTCTTGCATCGCCATAATTATTTGTGTCATCTGTCAAATTGAGGATTTTTTGACCTACCGAACCGCACGTTGAACTAATAACTTTGTATTGAGACAGATAATTTCAGATCAAACTTGAATGTTAAGCATACTTCTGATACACCCTGAGTTAGTATTATGTTTTATCGATGAGATATTCCATTGAATTTGCAGTTGAATAAAATATTAAAAGGGCATACAACCATTTATTTTGTAGTAAATATTGCATTTCATTTTAATCAGACAGCTAGCCAGTTATAGAGACACTTTCATTGCAATATATGTGTAAGAAATGAGTTTGCTCTTATCTGAAAAACAACAGCTTCAAGTATTTTTCTCCACGCCCGCGTCCGTTTAAAGCGAAAGCACTTTAAGTTAATTTTTTAATAGAATTAAATTTTGTACATTTGGGGATTACAATATAAATTATGGCGTCAGAACTTGTTAATTTTTCAAAATAGTACAAAAGCGATCGCTTTTTAATGAATATAAATTATGATTGCAGCATATAGCTATTTACCTTAAGTAATTAAAAAATACTTAAACAAAAGTAATCGGGCCATTATTGATACGAGTTTTATAAAGAATTTTAAGAAAACAATACAATTTCCTAGGCAAAACATTTCTGACCGAAACTATTATTTCTTTCATTTAAATATAGTAAGGCAATATTATGTTTGCTTAAACAGGGAGTATGAATAAAAGCCAATATAAGACTGAAACTGCTGGAACAGTTTGTAGGAAATACATTTTGTGGATTATTTAGTAGCTATAGTTATAAAAACTTCTTATCTACTTTTCAGAAGCAATATTTTCTATTGAATAAAAATTGTTTTCATTGTCAAGTGCTTGCATAATATCATAAAATATAGTTTATATCTAAATGCACGGTGATTCCTGAGCAAATATATAATGAGATCACTTCCGGTAAAACGATATGATTTAATGTCGTCATACTACTATCTATATAAAAGTGTTTGATATTTGCAGTAGCAATTTGAACTTAATATAAATAATATAGCGGTGAAGCTAATTGAAAATATGACTGATAAAAGTATTTTTTCTAAATTTTTACACCGGGCAATTATGCTTCTTTATAGAAATCATAGTATTAGTGAAGCAAATTGCAGTTGCAAACCAATGATATTAATCAGTGCATCAAATTATATTTTTACAACTGTCCTATTAAAAGAAATTTTTATTTGGGAATATAAATGTAATCGCCTATCCGGTGATCCCGGAAGTATGACTTAAATGTTGATAAAGGAGTTCTGTAGCTCTGTATTTGTAATTAGCGGCAACGGAACTGAATTTCAGTATTATCAATCGGCTGATTAGCAGTTATACAAGCAAAAATGCGACGTAAATAATGATATTCTTACTCACACATCCAAATAGCCATTTCAAGTAATAAAAAAAACAGTGTTTTATTCTCATTGGAGTATCTTATTAGAAATTAGTTTCTCCTATTTTTTATACATTAAAAACGATGATAGTTATAGTTAAATTAGAATTATCATAGTGATGTAGATATAGTATTTTCACATTCCTCTTAATCGAAACTAGATTCTGCAAAATAAAAAAAATGCTTTCAAAATCTGTTTCAAATGAAATTTGGAATACATTTTTCTACCCGGTTGAACTGGAAAGTACGATTTGAATTGTGAACTATACGTATACCTACAGTATGAGCAAAAACTTTTATCTTCTAGGTAGCTGTGAAATTGTTTGTATTTGTTAAAATGGCATTACTAATATTGATTCCACAGCACTCTAGAGAATAAACGTATTTGATCATATGGTACGAGGGCTGTTCTATAAATTGTTAGTTGCAAGAAAACTACGAAATTAAAAACAATAATTTTATTGTTTTTCAAAGTATTCCCCCTTAGCCATAATACACTTCTTCATATTTTGAAACCACTGCTCGAAACTGGTTGAAAGCTCTTTTTTTTTGGAAGGTCGTCAAAAATTCGCTGAAATTCAGTAACTGCCTCATCGGCGTTAGGAAATCTCTTACCAAGTATGGTTTTTTTAATCAGCGGAAACAAAAAAAAATCGTTTGGGGCAAGGTCTGAACTATATGCTGGGTGAGTGACTAGCTGGACTAGCTTGTCATGGTGCAATAAAATTCCACGCAAACCAGATCGTGGCCGATCACTACACAATTTTTGGAAGACTTGTGGAAGGTAAACTTCTACATATCAATCAGCAGTTACAGTTTTACGATCTTCAAGAGGAATGACTGCGATTGGACCACTGTATCTGAAGAAAGCTGCAATCATCTTTTTGTTTACACTTTTACTGCGACTAACTTTTGTTGGCATATCCTAATTTTTAAACACGCAAACAGTCGACTGTTGTTTTGTTTCAGGATCATAACTATATATCCACGATTCATCGGCCGTAACGATATTAAATACCTGCTTTGAAGATCCTCCATCGAACTTTTCTAACATAAACCTGCACCAGTTTACCCGTTCTTGTTTTTGTTCTTCGGTTAGCAAATGCGGAATCCACCGACTTGCCAGCTTCCTTAAGCCCAGATGTTTATGTAAGATGGTATCTACTGCAGATGATTCAATCCCTAGTTCTTCTTGAAGGTCTCTATGGGTGATATTCCGATTTTCCTTAATCAGCTTTTCGGCAGCAATAACGTTTTCAGCACAAACAGCGACTGTTGGTCGTCCAGGTCTTGGTTCATCTTCTAACCTACACCTTCCACGTTTAAATTCACGGAACCAGTAACTAATTGAGGATAATGAAGGACTATTGTCGCCAAAAGCTGCCACTAAATTTTGATGACTTTGGTCATACGTTAAACCTCGTTTATAATCGTAGAACATCATTGCCCGAAAAGCACTTCGCGGCACTTCCATACTGCTTAGTGGAAATCAAACGAATTATAACAATCAAAAATTTATATCTCTATAACCTTTAACTTCAATCTGGTAAATTGCAGCTGGAAACTGTCAAAAGAATGGGCTTTCAATTAATACAAATGTTTTTGTTTTTGCCTGAGTCCATGGCCTGCTACTAACAATATACAGAGCAGCCCTCGTATATGAAGCTTTTAAGAGGATTTTAAGTCCCTACCTTTGTCATCCAGAACTTTTTATTTTGTGCTTTACTCTTCCAATTACCTACATCTTTTTCTATCAGGTTTGTCAAGACAGACTCACTCCATCTCTTTCTAGGCCTTCCTCGCTTCTTCTTCTAGTTTGATTTTTTCATTGTGAAAATTTGATCAGTTGTTGGTCTTCTTTTTCTGAACGCTGCCTGGTACTGTCCCATCTGTGTTCCAGCTTAGTTGTATTAGCGTGTCGTTGTATACTACATCTAATAGATATTGTAGCATTTTACCAGCTTTTCGGCATACTTTTTTCTCCAGATGTTCCATATAATATTGTATATTCTGTGTTTCAGGGCATCTTATCAATATTTTATATTCTCTGCTGTTATTTCGATCCTTCCTGGATTCTTGCTATTGTTAGGCTTCTTATGACTTCATATATTTCTTGTCTAGTTACTTGTGCAAAATTAGTCCTCAAACAGAATAACCTACAAGGAAATTACTAAAAAAAGATTCAGTCGAGTACACAAGCACAAGCATGAATTGAAAGTATAACATTAATGACTACGTGAATACAATTGCAGGTAGAACTAACTCAGGGAGACGGTGTGCAGTTCTTTAAGTACTTAAGGTTAAATTAAAAAAACCAAAATGAGAGCTAACGAATCTCTTAATAAAGGACAAGTGTATCCAGGTACAATAGAAAATTTATAAACTCCAGTAGCATAATTATTCTGAAAGAAATGCTCAAGACAATCACAGATATCAGCAACAATAACAGCACCAAAATGCTAGTATCACAGTATAATAATCACGAATTCAGTATCATATTATACAAAGTACAGGTGATTATTTGGTAATCAAAAGTATTTGTAAAATAATAAATCTCGGCTAAAATTTGAGGTTCGCCTCGAAACACAAACCCCGCTTGCGAAAGATTGGCTTAAAACACAAATTAAAAAGTACAAATATAAATTATATTAAACACTACAACAGTTTAAGAAGGTATAACACAGGCTAACGCAAGCTCCTTGAAAGAAAAACACCGAGTGCCTTCAGGTACTTAGTTCGTGAAGCGAACTGTACATAACAGCGAGAGTTCCAAACTAGAGCTTCCTAAATTCTGACGGAATTCGGCAGGTAACTATAGCAATCAAATGTGGTACACAGCATCGGCTCACGGCCCGCAGTATTAAATGGTTTTAAATGAAAAAAAATTAAAACATGTTACTCGATTCTTTTGGCGAGCCCTTTCTGCCCACTAGGAAAGTCGCGTAGCTGGTAGAGTATCGTGTGAGGTAAAACCCCACACAGCCTATACGAAGGTCTGGAACGGTAAGTGCTTTTTAAATCCCATATGGAGTCAAGATCGAAGACCCCGATGTGACAATAGCGATTAAAGGAAGCTTTGAACCTGCGCTATCAAGAAAAAGAAAAGACCAAAATAGAATCACAGATGCCTTAAATTACTGCACGAAAACCTTTAATCGACTTGCTCCAGATCAATTTGAGCCACGTGTAGAAATGAGTCAGCAAAGCGCTTTAATCCGCTAGAATTGGCTTGAGAAGAAATTTCTCAGCAAATCGCCAGAGTTGCATAAGCCGTTACCATCAGCGAGAGCAAATTCCACCAAACATAGACTGCATGCCCACAAAATCACTGGAAAATTCAAAAGGTGCTAAAACTGTTCGCCATCACAGCATCAAACAGAAAGGACGCCGGGAAACGCAGACTCAGAATTGCGAAACTGTAGATGCGCAATCTAAACGTAACAAAGCATTAACAAAACAGTAAAGAAAGGTTTTCAGAACCTACAATACAAAAATGGTTCAAGAAGCCATACAATACAACATGAACCAAAGAATTCAAAAGATTTTTAAGATTATGGAAATTAAAAGATATAGAAATTCACCAAGGTAAAAGATGAGCAGAATAGCATAATAACGAAGAAAAAGGATATCATACGAGTAGTAGAATAATTCTAAGAAGTTTCGAAAAAGACGAAGAACCGAAAGGTCCCAGTGAGAATTGCACAACATCTAAAATGTTGAAAATGGGAGGCGAAGTCTTAGAAAAAACAGTACTTGTGTTATTGAATAAATGTCTACACGAGTAAAAAGTTCCGGAATCGTGTCACAATGCAGACATAATCCTATTGTACAAAAAGGGAGAGAAGACAAGCTAAGAAATAATCAGTTCGAAGTTTACTATCTATTCTATATAAGCTCCTGATCAAAATAATAACAATGCGACTGAAAAACAACTTCGAAGATTACCAACCAGTGGAGCTATCCGAGTTCCGGAAAGGATACAGTACAGCTGACTACTTATAAGCGTTGCGAACACTGATCGAGAGGTGCAATGACAACGTCTCTATTTATCTTGCATTTGGCGACTATGAAGAAACCTTCAACTCGATGGAGAACAAATAGTCGATTCTAGATATTCAGATTTTATCAGATATATTTATAGACATGTCACACTAGAACTAAAACCTTGCTTGTGAAGATATGTTTAAAACACTGTCATGGGATACAATGCAGATCAGATTGATGGAATACATTTGAACCATCTCCTGTTCGCTGACGATGTGGTCACCGTGGGTAAAGATGTAGAAGAGATAAAGAGAATGTTAGAAGACCTACATGAAACTTAAAAAATAGTGAAATTAAAGATTAACTTTCAAGAAACCAAGATGATGATCTAAGATAATATTCATGATATAATAGACAACACCACTATAACGAATATAAGAATATGTATATTTGAGACACAACATTAAAATGAACCAAACAACAGAGATCGGAAGGCGAATAAGATTATCTTGGGCGGCATTTGCACACTTATCTACTTTCTAAGGAACCTTCAAATACCCATTAATCTTAAAAGAAAGGTCTATAATGCATGTGCATACCCTACATTGACCTATAGTATGGAAAAAGCTTCACTAAAAAAAAATAGTCGAAACAAATTAAAAACATGGCAGTGAACAATGAAAATCCTAATAGATAGAATATCCAATGAAATCATTACAACCAGAACAGGAATAACTGATGTGTCACAACGTATTGCTGCAATGAAATGACGATGAACAGGACATATTAGAAGGCAGAAACAAGAGAGGTTGAACCAATAGGATAATACAACGGTGACCAAGAACAAGCCGACGAAGTGTAGGAACACCCGCCTTGAGAGGGCAAGGTGTTATACGCAGGTTTGGAGTGAGAGACTGGCCGAGGAAGACCAGAAGAGTATGGAATAGGAGTACCCCAGGAGTAAATGGCAACAGATTAATGTAGATGTAAAAGTTCTGCAATTGTCCATTCCTTGTCTCCGTTTCTTTACGCAATCCCCCCGTTTTTTCTTGGTTTGGGAGTACTGCTTCCGTTGATTTTTGAATAATATTTGTAGCTCTCCCACGGTATGCTCTTATGCTCAGGAGATTTTGTATTTTAAGGTATATCCTCACCAGAAAGTGCTCAGAGTTAATGTTACCTCTTCTATATGATCTTTTACACATTTTTTTACATGTTTATGTTTTTCTTCTATGATAACGTAATCTATTGGGAAATACCCATATCCCTTTTTATAGATGTACTTTCTCAAATAGTGCGTATTACAGACTACATCATTCACTATTGCGTACTCATTATTTTCATTTGTTTTATAGTTATCGTTACTCTCTCTATGTTTACTTTCGTTCCATATTATATCTTTGTATATTTTTGCCTTTACATCTCTCGCCACTATTCTGATTTCATTTTTGTTTAATTTGTTATAGGTTTGTTCTTTCTTCCACTTTTTCATGAAATTAATCTTTTCGTCTGCAGTTTTTTTCCGTTGGGGCATATACTATGATTGTGTAAAATAATTGATTAATCGTTACGTTGATTATTTAAATCGACTTTCTGATGAATCGATTATATGATAAATCGATTAATCGATTATTATTTTTGTTTAATGGATTATTTTATTAATCGATTATTTTATAATTCGATTAGAAATTTTGATAATCGCACAGCTCTAGTGGACACATTATCAATGACCTGACAACTTCGCTGACAGAAGAATATATCGGCCAACTTATTTTCATGGCGATGAATAAATCATATACATGTCAATTTTCCTCATTTTTTAAGTCTATGTTTAATATTTTTTTCTACATTAATAATGTGTTTCGAAGTTTTTGTATTAATAAACGTAATATTAACTAAACTAGACTTCTTTAAATTGCACATTTAATAAATAATTACTATTTGGTGAGTCTGGGTAAAAAAATCCATTATCTGGTTTATTTACTAACATAGGTAACGATTGATTAATTATTAGGTTATTTTATTATTTTATTAATCGATTATTCCATTGTATCATATCGATATCTTAATCGATTAATCGGTACGTCGATTATTATAGTGCCTTCGGCTTGTGGCACAAGTCATCTGAGTGAATAATGGCCATAACGCGAATCTAATACGATATTTTATCTTACAGTAGCAGCTATTACCATACATTATACAACTGTTTTATACTCACTAGTGAATAAAACTTCATTTTAGTCACTGAAAACAGTTGTATAATGTATTTTATACTCACTAGTGAATAAAACTTCATATTAGTCACTGAAAACAGTTGTATAATGTCATGGCAATAGGTGCTACTGTAACTATCTATTATCTGTTTTGCGACATATTCTGACTGCGCAAACTATTTAGGCACAAGAATTGCTACTGTAAGATAAAACGTCGTATATCACACGTGAGCGAAATGCCATTATAAGCTCGTGAGAAAGTGTATAGCCCGTGCTGGGGCACTCGCGATTCAAAATTCTCACTCGCAAATAATGATGCATTTCTTTCACTTATAATATAATCTACTATTATCTACTCCTATGCAATAGGATTTTTGTGTTCATATTTCCGAATTATGACATTTGTGACAGCTGTTAACTTCAAAAGTCATTTAATACTAAGAATGAATTTTGTGACTGGCTACAACCTATTGAATAATGAAAATATAATTTTCTGATTGGTTGCAACTTGCAAACTATTGAATTATGAAAATAGAATTTTATGATTGGCTGCAAACCGTGAATTATGAATCATAATTCATGGCCATTATACAGTAGGAGTAGATACAATTTTTAATTATTTGATTAATCGATTATTTAATTAATCAAACCATGGATTAGTCGATTTTAAATGTTGATAATCGCACAGCTGTAGCATATACATTCAATAGTACTATACTACTCCTGTACTTTATTTATATGTAGCACAGTCTCTCTCCAGTTCTTGAGAAGAGTCTATGTTCGTTTCGTTCTGTTCTGTTTTTACTTCCCTCGTCTGAAAGACGAAAGAAGTACCTATTGTAATCACGAAAAAATCACCTTCAGATCTTCACGTTTCAGGGTCCCTAGATGACGAAAAACAGGTTTTCTCAATTCCGTCTGTCTGTCTGTCTGTCTGTGTGTCTGTCTGTCTGTCTGTCTGTCTGTTGCCGGTATAATTCAAAAACTATTTTTTGGAGGAAGACGATATTTTGCATACATATTATGTATCTACCTGGCATAGAACCGAGAAAATTTGAGACAAATATATACAGGGTGAGCATCTTAAAAAAATAAAATTTTGTTATTTTTTGCTTGAACTCAGACATACATAAAAGTATTAATTTGTACATAGCGTAGGCTTTATCCTTCACAAAAATTGGACCTAACAGATAACAGATAATAAATGTTCTACAAGTCAAAAATGTGCAAAGAATAAGTGCGTAATCATAGGATGATATGCATATGATATGTTTAAAAAGGAACGAAGAAATTTTTAGTGAAAGAATTAAGTATCTGCATTGGTTTATTGATGTAAAAAATATAATTAATTGTCCATTGCCTGATTTGGTTGAAACGCACATCGCTTCGGCACGAAACTTAAGACATGCCCGGCGTGAAGGTTAAGCCAGCTGAAACGCAATGATATGAAAAGGGCTCCGCGGGGTTCCGAGAAATTGGTCAACGATTTGTTCGCAGTCGCAAGCGCCGCGGTTCAAATCCTTCCGGTAACGGATTTTTTACTTTTATTTGAAAATTTAATTATTAGAAAAGTAAAGATATTTTTACTCCTAACTTAATTTCTTTTTAAAATTATTTAGTGTCACAATGTCGATGAGGGAAGTTCTGGGTAAAGCCTTTTACATATTGTTTAGTATTACTATGGCTACTTTATATATTTTGTAGTTTCTTTCTCCAAATTTTTAACTGATCGATCCTTCTTCATAAATACTTTCACATTCCATGTCCTCATTCTAATCTAATTTTTGGTGGCCTTCTCGTTGCCTTCTTGTTTTTTTTTGCTCATTTTCTAGTAGCTCTGCGTAATAGAGAAATCTGCTCTTTGACTAAATCATAAAACATTTTCGGTGGAAAAAAACTACTGAAAGTTTTAGCTTCAATACGTTACCATGCTAAAAATAAAACTAATTGTGGTTATCGAAACCGACGCTAAATTCATTAAAGGGGCTCCGACGGGGCGCTTGTGGGTGCAGTTACTGCAGTTAGTACAATTATATTGTTAGCTTTCTTCTTAGTCTACTTGCGAAAATAATTGCTGTTATTTAGTATTTAAGTCTGGGTCCCACGGCTTGTTTAACGGTACTGGTAAACGTCTACAAATATCTGGACGGTTTATTTGTATGTATTTTTTCAAATTATCCAAATGAGCCTATAATGAAAGGAATTTTAACACGATTAATTCTTGACCCACTTTTTAAAAAAAATATGAGATTAACCAGTTTCTTCTTATTTAGAATATTCACATCAAATCTCTCTCTGAGGCTAGATATCATGCAGGTAGGTATAACTCGTTTTGAAAAATTTGGATCGTGGATGTCTGTTAATAAAAAACAATATGTCAAATACGAATAGTTTATCTAAAATGCTTTTAAAATTGTCGTTTATCAAGGCTAGACATACCTAGAAAATAGTTTCCATAATTATGTAGAAATACAACGTAAGGTCACCTTGAGCATATTTCTGTTGATGACTTGATTATCGGTGATTACTAATTAAAATTAGCGGCAACCGCCCACCCAATGAAAATTGTATTCTTAGCATACGCTACGTTCTAGAAACAAAACACGGCTTAGTAATCAAATGAATAACATGAGCAGTGATAGCAGCGCCTACTGCTAATTGTGATTAATGATTATTCACTTCTAAACCACTATTTCAACAAAAAATCGCGCGTTTCTATTGGCGCATTTCCTTTTGTTATTTTAAAATTTTCCATTGTTTGTCTGGCGACCTATAAACCTGTACGAATCTGGGATGACTCTTGATGGCCTTCGCGCCTTAATCGATAATGCTTTAATATATCAAAATGTGTACTTTGTCGCAACGGTTGGTCTTGGAGGACGCGGGATTGATGACAAGGAAGCAACTTGCCGTTATTTTTGAAGGTTAGGGCCTACATATTCAATGAAAGAATTTGAGCGTGATGCATTGCTTTGTTGTTTTCCTGCTGGTTTCATTTAAATTCTGGAAGTACAGAGTGCTAGAAAAGTCGAAGAATCAACAGCATTCCTACTTAATACCTAACAATTCTGGTTAAAGCGGACGTAACCTCTAATATATATTTTCTTGTGCTTTGTAAATAAAAAATTCTAGCTAGAAGAAGAGTAGAAACAAAAGACTATCCAAGTTTCAACGTGATTTACGATTAAAGCTTAAGTAATTTCTATGTATTTTTGTTGACGAAATTAAATATAGAATCGAATGAAAGCAGCATTAACATTTCACTAGAATATTCATATTTAAGTGTCAGTTCCGGATAACACGGAAGTAATCTGCATTTCTATTATTAAACGAATATTTCGTTTTGAAAATTTGACTTGCACGGATAAACGTTTCTTAGAAGAATTGATTTGATTATGCCCGTTTCATTCGGGCTTTATAAATACATATTAAAATATAGTGTTAGAAGTGGCGAAACAGCGGCGTCATTCCAAGAGAATATTAGCATTTCAATTTCACTTCCGTATAAAGCGGAAGAAATAATTTTTGTTTTTGTTATTAGACGGAATATTTTGTTCTAAATTTTGTCTTGCATTAAAATTCCGCTTTCAAATAAAACCATACAATGGTTTTTTTCTATTTCATTTAGAATTTATACAGTGTAATAGAATAGTAGCATCACAATGTTACTTACGGTTAACACAGCCACGAAATACTTTGTTTGGCTTTCATGGATATACGTTTTCTAAAAAAAAAAGTATAAACTTGCTGTTGATTTTGTTATGCTTGTTTCATACAGAGTTTGTAAATATATTGTTAGAAGAAACCAAACAACGACAACATTCCAATAGATTATTGGTATTGTAATTCCATTGCCGAATAAAGCGGAAATAATTGCTGTTATTGGACGAATATTTTGCTTTAAAGTTTGCCTTGCATGAAAATAAGTTTTTCAAACAAAACCATATAATGTTATGGACTTGTTTTCTATTTTATTTAGACTTTATAGAGTGCAATAGAATAGTAGTAACACAATGCTACTTCCGGTTAAAGCGGAAGCGAAATACTTGGTTTTAAAGTTTGGCTTTCGTGGAAATCCGTTTTCTAAAAAAGAAAAATCAAATAGTTTTTTCTAAAAGAAGGAAAAAATTGTTTTTGAATTTTTACACCTGTTTCAGTCACGGATTGTAAAGATATTGATAGTAGCAGCGACAACACTCCAATAGAACATTAGTATTGTAATTACATTTCCGGATAAAGCGGAAATAATTGTTTTTGTTATTAGACGAAATACTTTCCTTGAAGTCTGCTTTACATAAAAATACGTTTTCCAAATAAAACCATGTACTGTTTCATTTAGACTGTATAGAGTAGAATAGAATAGTAGCCTCAAATTGCTACTTCCGGTGAAAGCGGAAGCAAAATACTTAATTTTAAAGTTTGGCTTTCACGAAAATCCGTTTTCTAAAAAAGAAGAACTAAATTGCTGTATTTTTTATACTGGCTTCATAGAGGTTTTGTAAATATATTTATTTACTTTGCGTTCGTACTGAGGCTATTACGATACGCGTTTGCGTATCGTAATAGGCACAAAGCGATGCTATAATAAAAATACTAAACATTTTAATTTTTTTGCTTAAAAAAGTGGCAAAGTAGATAAAATACTGTATGATACCTCGTTTATAAGGCATTTTGTAGCACTTACTCCTTTAAGGCACTCCTCGCTTCGCTCGTCGTACCCTAAATCCGTGCGTGCTACAAAATGCTTCTTATAAAACTCGTATCATAATTTACTATGTTAGAAGGAACCAAGCAACGACAACACTCCAATAGAACATTAGTATTGTAATTACATTTCCGGATAAAGCGAAAATAATTGTTGTTGTTATTGGACGAAATATTTTGCTTGAAAGTTTGCCTTGCATGAAAATACGTTTTTCAAACAATACCATATAAAGTTATTGTTTTTTTCTGTTTCATTTAGACTTTATAGAGTGCAATAGAAGAGTAGCAACACAGTACTACTTCCGGTTAAAAGGGAAGCAAAATATTTCGTTTTAAAGTTTGGCTTTCATGGAAATACGTTTTCTAAACAAGAAGAATCAAATCGCTATATTTTTTATGCTGGCTTCATAGAGGGTTTGTAAATATATTGTTAGAAGGAATCAAGCAGCGACAACACTCGAATAGAACATTAGTATTGTAATTACATTTCCGGATAAAGCGGAAACAATTATTGTTGTTATTGGACGAAATATTTTGCTTGAAAGTTTGCCTTGCATGAAAATACGTTTTTCAAACAATACCATATAAAGTTATGGATTTTTTTCTGTTTCATTTAGACTTTATCGAGTGCAATAGAAGAGTAGCATCACAATGCTACTTCCGGTTAAAGCGGAAGCAAACTACTTCATTTTAAAGTTTGGCTTTGACGGAAATCCGTTTTCTAAAAAAGAAGAATCAAATTGCTGTATTTTTATGCTGGCTTTATAGAGGGTTTTTAAATATATTGTTAGAAGAGACCAAACAGCGGCAACACTCAATAGATTATTGGTATTATAATGGCATTACCGGATAAAGCGGAAATAATTGTTGTTGTTATTGGATGAATATTTTAATATAAAGTTTGCCTTGCATGAAAATACTATTTGCAAACAAAACCATTTAATGTTATGGATTTGTTTTTTTAATTTCATTTAGACTTTATAGAGTGCAATAGAATAGCAACAACATAATGCTACTTCCGGTTAAAGCGGAAGCGAAATACTTCGTTTTAAAGTTTGGCTTTCATGGAAATCCGTGTTCTATAAAAGAAGAATCAATTTTTTTTTGAATTTTTATACTTGTTTAAGTCAATGTTTGTCAAGGTATTGTTAGAAGAGTCAAACCAGCGATAACATCCCAACAGAATATGTATTAGTATTTTAATATCATATCTGGGCGAACGCAAATCATTTTTGTTCTGTTCTTCCTTCTTCTTTCCATACCTTCTCTAATCCAAAGGTTGGCGACATCTTGGTTAAATGCGTTTCTCTTCCTGGCTGTATGGAATAGCGGTTCCATGTTCATGCTTGTCCAGTCCCGGATGTTTTTCAGCCAGAAACTTTTTTCCAACTCCATTGGTTTCCTCTAGTCTTCCTTTCATTATTATTTGCAATGGCTGGTATTTGTTGTTTCTTAGTATATGACCCCGATACCTAATGGTAAATGAGAAAGCTGATAAGTAAGTAAATAGTATATGGCTAAAGTATACAGTCTTCCTCTGTTTAATAATAGTTATTAGTTCTTTTGACTTTTCTATTCTGTATGCTGTCCAAGGTATTTTAAGCATTATCCTATACAGTGTGGTCCATTAAGTGTGCAACAAATGGGACATTTTTTTATTAGTTGTAAAACCGAAATTTAAATATTGCCAAAAGTTAGTGCATGTTCGATAACCATATCAGATGCCCTTAGAATGGCTTCAAGTCAAACAATATACAGGGCAGGACAAAAAATATGAAATTCGTTCAAGAATAAAGTTACCTTATTTAACAAAATATAGCAAAATTTTATTGAGAAAAGTTGTTTAGAATCAAACGTTATGCTCAAATACAAAGTCACGGCCTCCTATTCGAATTTTGATTCTTTTTTTGTAAAATTTTGTATTATCCCCGTATGATACATATTTTTAGTATTCTGATTTTATTAAGAGTTTTTCATATGTAATTTATTATTAGTAAAGCATTTGCCTTGTTAAGAAGAATATTTGCGAAATTCTAAAGTTCTGTTAAATATCGTTGCAACAAACATAAAGTGGACGCTTACCTAAAAAAATATAAATCCAAGTAAATTTTACAAATACGCTTCAAGTTGCTAAAAGTTATTTAAAAGGGATGTGGTTGTGGCTACTTTAAATACATATAAAATAAAAATAATAAAAATATGTATCATACGGGGGTAAAAAAAATATTTCCAAACAAGAATCAAAATTCGAATAGGAGGCTGTGACTTTGTATTTGAGCATAACTTTTAATTCTAAACAACTTTTCTCAATAAAATTTTGCTATATTTTTTGAAATAAGGTAACTTTGTTCTTGAACGAATTTCATATTTTTTGTCCTGCCCTGTATATTGTTTGACTTGAAGCCATTCTAAGGGCATCTGATATGGTTATCGAACATGCACTAACTTTTGGCAATATTTAAATTTAGATTGTACAACTAATAAAAAAAATTCCCATTTGTTGCACACTTAATGGACCACACTGTATATCCACATTACCAAGGCATCTATATTTATTATTATTATGTATTATATATCTTTAAAGTTCAGGTTTCCACCCCGTGCATCAGTTGGGACCCAACATATCATCAACTGTACTGGAATGGTTAGATCGAAGGATCCACTACTCAGTATTGAGTTGTATTTTATAAACGCACTACTTTTCCAACTGTTTGCAATCCAATAATAATTGTTCGTTGTCTATCTTTTTTACTTGTTAACGTATGTTTAGTTTTTTATATTAACTGTTAGACCCATTGCTTTGCTTTCATCTTGTTCAGGTTCAAGAGTGCCTGCAAGTCTATTATATTCTCAGCTAAAATTGCGGTATTGTTAGTGTAAGAGTACCTATTGTTCATTGCTTCTCTTCCTATTTTTATCGGGTCTACTGCCTTTCCTCTTTAGTTTCCTTTAATGTGTATTCTGCTTCAGATTTGATTATTTCCACACTTTCACTTTCTGCTGTAACAGTATCTTCTATATACATATCTTCTCTCAGCTATTGTTAAACCATTCTCGTATGTATGTTTCTAATGTATTCCTTTTTACGTTATATTCCATCTGGATTGTACCCTACGCGTTTTTGATTCTTCATAGTTTTCCACATATATTTTCCGTATTTCTCTCTATCTCATTTCTTCTTAATTTTGAATTTAATTCCGTGCTCCATTTATATTTAATTTATTTATTTTTCAGAGCTTCTTTATACCTTTTAAAATGTTCATATTTTGTATACGCTTTTTTAGTTTTGATTTGACATTTGTTATCCGAAGATTGTCATCAGAATCTGCATCACCTCGTGATCAGAATCTGCATCACCTCATGATTATGTTTTGGCACACTGGGGTTACGGAGTTATGCCATAGGGGTAATATCTTTTCATCTGAAACTTCGAGTATCATAGACAAAGAAGGTTTAGGGAAACTGATCCTCGTGAGATTCTCAATTCTTAGCTATGGCTCCAAGTGCCATCTGCAGGCTACCAGTTACCAGTATTTATGATGGTGGATATTAGGCCATTGGTGCGGCTCTTCAGCAGATTTACCCAAGCGGAACTATATTAGCAGAAAGACTGGAGCACTGTGGTGCAGAAGGTTTTATTACTTCCTTTTACTATAAAGGAAGTATTGGATTCACCCCAAAAATTCGAAATTGAGTTTTCAACGGATCTTCACGTTTTAGAGTCTCCTGATCCCAAAAAACATATTTTTTTTCATTGGTCTGTGTGTCTGTCTGTCTGTCTGTCTATGTGTCTGTCTGTGTGTCTGTGAACAGAATATCTCAAAAACGAAAAGAGGTATGGCGTTGAAACTTCATATATAAGTTTTGTGTACTATGTAGATGAGACAGCAAGCTTTTGAAGAAAATCGCATAACCGGAAGTAGGTGTTTACTCTTGTGATTTTTCAGTGTTTTTCGATTTTTTCAAAAACGGCTCTAACGATTTTTTTTAAACTTTACATTTTTCTTAAATTTTTAATGTGTATTGATGTGAGATAGGTGATTTTCCAGTTGAATACTTCTAAAGTGGGTTTCTTTTGTTTTTTTTTTCTATTTTTTTTATTAACTCCTATTTTAAATAAAACACCCGGTATATTATTACATTTTTGAATTCACCTTAAAATTCTAGAGAAAATTTGTCTCTTTAACTAACACTCGATTTTGTACCGTTTTTGTAGAATTTGTAATTTTTGAAAAATTTTAACAAAGGGTTAAAAATTAAAAATGAAATTTTTGACTAATTATAAGATCACTGTAAAAGGAAGTTGTGTGAGTGTATCACACCAGATTTTTATTATACGGGATATTTTGTTTTGAAAGTTTCTCTTGAAGAGTAATAATAATAATAATCATCATCTACTGGCATGTCTATAATAAGACCTGTTCAGTATTCATGCTCTAAAACTGTTCGGCCTGTGTGCTTCTTGGTCCTTCCACTCTGCGTCACCCTATAGGTTTGGTAACCGTTTTCGTCCATTCTAAACACGTAGTCAATTCAATTCTGTTTGTAGTCGTAAATTATTTCTAATGTATTTGTTATATGGAGTTCTACGGGTATTTCCTCATTTCTTTTATCATCTTCCCATGTGCATCACTACAGCTTGGACTATTTTTCTCACTTGTTGTCATTGTCAGCTTTTATTTTCATGCAGAAGAATTGGTCGTGTCTTCTTTTCATTGTACCACACGTATATTGGAATCTATCTATCTTCATTTCTATGTCTATGTGTTGATAATGTAGGAAACAATACAGCCCAGATATTCAATTTCTGATTTTTGTTAAATGGGTCTATTATTTATTACATTTTTGTTCTTAGATGATCTTTTCCTTAGAAAGCTATAATAGTTTTGTTTTGTGGGTCGTCTTCTGATTTCAGAATTAAAGTCTAGTCATCAGCAAACAGTAGAGTGGATATTTTTCAATGTTGGATAATTTTAACTGTATGTGGAAGAAAACCTGTAGGGATCATGATGAGCCAGAGCTTCTTTCAGTTTTCTTTATCGAAAGGTTGTATTTACGTCTTTTCTCAATCATTTGTATGACCGTGAGTCAGTGCCGTAGCTAGGATTTTCTTTCGGGAGAGGGGAGAGGAGGCTCATCCCTAGTAATTGGAATAATGCATGGTACAAAAGAAATTCTTGAAAGAAGAATTGAGAACCAATGTATCGGTATATCTTCAGTGACTACCCCTGGGCAGTTGCAAAATTACCTCAGGTGTGGTACTGCAGTGCCGTGAAGCTGTCAAAGATATTTAAAAAATATTACGTTTCCGTTGTATGGGTGAATGGACATGACGGCAACTACGGCAATGACGAGGCCGATGAGACTGCGAGACTGGCTTCCGAACAACTTCTCTGGGGGTCAAAACATTTAATCGGTATATCTCTGACAACATTAAGCTCCATGCTATATATCAAAAACCCTTAAACAGTTTTATACGAAGATGGGTTGACATGCAAAGCTTTCGTCAAGCAAGGGCTGCTGTTACAGTGCCATTACCAAAGACAGCCAAATATTGCTTGCAACTGTCCCGAAAGAACCTTCGACTAGTCGTGGGTATCCTATCTGTACACTGCACTCTAGACCAACATGCACAGGATGGGACTGATGGATAGCCATAGCCCAAACTATCGCGGATGCAACAAGGATGACGATACAGCAGAATACGTTCTGTGCCACTACTCACTACCATTTTGGTTGTTAATGGACACTCCATGCTGATCCAATTGGCAAGAAAGAAGAATTCGCACATCGGATACAAAAATAAAGGAAATTTACTCAAGCACCTATCATTGAAGTCGTTTTTTCTTTCGATCGGTCGTTTTAACTAGGTTTATGAGTCACATATCAAATTTTAACAGTCACATAAAAGCCGAATTGATATTTTGATTTAAAACTTCAAAATTTAGTTAACATACTTTATTAAAGAATTTTCCAATTGTGCCACCCAAAAATGCTCAAGTTGCACCAATAGGGTAATCGTGTAGTGTCCTTTAAAATTTGGAACTTTACCTTAAAATAATTAAGAAAGCTAATATTTGAATGCCTCGTAATTAGCACAGGGTTTCCTATGTTGCGTTCACCAATGCAGCACCCTGTATATGCATAACCTAGATACGGTTTAAAAAATATAAATTCCATAGTAACACTGTTATTTCCGCCTTTTTAAAGTGATACATTTATTCAAATTGCCTGCACGTTACGATGTCGGTTTTATGAATTGTACCGGTTGGAATTTAAGCTGTTGACAGACGTTAAGGAAGTTGGATAAATATTTATGCGCCTGTAAATTTCATTGTTGAACTGAATGTAATAAATAGAGAAATGCGAACGTTTACAATGCCTGGCACTAATCGATTTTATTAGCAAGCATTAGTGACAAAAATTTAATAAGATGTTTTCGTATACAACTACAATAGAGTGCTCATTGTAACTTTGCATATCATAGTTGTTTACGTATTGTAATACATAAACTAAGGTTATATTTCATTACCATTTGATATATGCGGCTGTAACATAGATATAAACATATTTGTTTCTTTTAAAAATAGCTTTGTAATTACGCAACAGCTGCTTCCCTTGACACTTTTGAAATGCAATTCGTCTTATTTTTGTTTTCTAGTTTATTTTGAATCTTTAAAAAATATATTATATCTCTTATCGGTACCGTTATATATTGTACAGTAATCCCGTTGATAACCTTTAATACAACTATATCACCAAAGGATAATCGTAGAGAGAGAAAGAAAGAGTGGTAGAGACAAAGACAAATATATATGGAAGAGAAAGAATCATGTTATATTTTTGTCTGCCTGATATGTTTAATTATTTTATCTCCGAAGAACAAACAACAAAAGAGAAAGAAAGAGTGAGACACTTGCAACAAGCGTAATGTACTCAATTTTAATATTTTTAAAAATTATATTAAGGTCTTAAATAGGTACCTTAGAGCAACGCCACTGCTCTCTTCAAAGTACTCTCTTTAAGAAATCAAGAAGTGCACCGTCTGCTTCTGGAACCAATTTTCATACTTTGAAATAGCCTGTAACTGTAACATTGCATACTCCTTGATTCGTTCTATATTCTCAAACCTTTTTCTTGTCCTAACAGCCAGAAATCGCAGGAAGAGATTAGTAAACGCTGTTTTTCTTGGTGAAACCCCTAGTCGCTGCTTTTCTAGTAATGTGACCCCTTGTCCCTAACTGCATCTCCCAGTCTCCTCGAAACTCCCAGGTAGTATTTCTTATCCACCGTATGGCCTTGTAGAGCGTGCTCATGGTGAACAATTTTTTTAATTTATAATTATTTCGTAGATGACCATGCAATATTATGCAGGATGTCCCAAAACGTACCAGAAATATTTTAGGAATCAATTGGGTAGCTCATTTAGAATCAAAAAGTCTAGATAAACATATACAAGGTGTTTCAAAAATGTCTGCCAAAATTTCTAGGACGTATAGTACATCAAAAAATAAGTGTAGTTTACTCTATAAAACTAATTCCGAAAATGCACCCCCAAGGAGCTACAGCCCCTAGAAGAAGACTCTCAAAAATGGTTTTTTAGCATTTTCTTCAAAACTGTTACTGGTAACTTAATGAAATTTGGCACAAGGGCGTAGTTTTTTATGAGAAATATTACTATTTTGTTACAATCTTTATATTTTATTCAGGGGCGTAACTTACAAGGGGGCTGGAACGGTTCAATTACCCTATCTTTTTTGTGGGTGGTTTTATCTAATACATTTATCAAAAATCTCAAAGCTTGATTTATCTTACATAAAAAAGGTATTCTTGTTAAAATGTTTTAAAGTTGACCGTTTTCGTGTAATTTGCAGTTGAATGTTAACGTGTTTTTCAAGCTTTGAAATTACTTGTCCAAAATGCCTTCGAAAATCTTTTTAATAGGCCTAGATATGCTTTAAACAAAACATTTTAACAAGAATGCCTTTTTTATGTAAGATAAATCAAGCTTTGAGAGTTTTGATAAATGTATTAGATAAAACCACGCACATAAAGGATAGGGTAATTGAACCATTTCAGCCCCCTTGTAAGTTACTCCCCTAAATTAAATATGAAGATTCTAACCAATTAGTAATATTTCTCATAAAAAACTACGCTCCTGTGCCAAATTTCATTAAGTTACCTGTAACAGTTTTGAAGAAAATGCTAAAAAACCATTTTTGAAAGTCTTCTAGGGGCTGTAGCTCCTTGGGAGTGCATTTTCGGAAATAGTTTTATAGAGTAAACTACACTTATTTTTTGATGTACTATACGTCCTAGAAATTTTGGCAGACATCTTTGAAACACCTTGTATATTACACTCAACTATTAACGAGTTGTTCTTCATTTTATAATTTTTCGGGGCAACATCACCTAGGCCATGAATGCCATTTGTTTTCCATAACAATGATACGTTAATGTTGACAAACAATAATATTGTTCTTAGTGTTAACGGTCAAATTATTAAAAAGTTGCAATAGTTACAATTGTTGCATTAAAAAGTTTGTTAAAATCCTTAATTACAATACGCAGCTATTCTGCATGTGTATGGTTTGTGGAACGGCAATGCTTTAGCGGCGCAAGAAAAATGCAGACAAAGGTATCCTAACAGAAGATTAGCTACACGTGAAGTTTTCACTAATTTATATCGGCAGTTAAGAAAACAAGGGGCATGCGGCTGGTCAAGGTGTTGTTCATATACCCACAAACAATGAGGAGCAAATTCTTAATTTATTAGAAGATCCTACATTAAGTGTGCGGAAAATTTCTATCCAGAAATCAGGTTTATTATGCACACATAAGTTCACCATTATTTTACTATAACCCAGGGTTTTGTCGCTCATTAGGTTTGGAGAACAATAAGAAGAAAGCATTTCCATCCATACCATTACCAAAGAGTTCAAGCTCTGAGCATTGATGCAGAAGCATGTTGAAGATTTTGTAACTGGATTCAGACGCAGGAAACTCTGCTTAATATTTTGTGGATTGACGAGGCTTGCTTTACAAGGAATTACTGATTTTCATAATTTCCATGAATGGGAAAAAAACCTTCATTTAAGGCGAGACGCTCTTATTTACAACCTAGATTTAGTGTGAATATAGTGGTTGGTATCCTAAATAATAGCTCAACTCGATCATTTGAACTACCGTAACGTTTAAATGCTGAAAATTACGAATATTTCCTAGAAAATTCGTTGCCAATATTACTTGAGAGATGTCTCGTTGAATATTCAACATGAAATGCGATACGAGCACGATGGGGCACCCGCTCATGCAAGGTTACACGTAAGAAATTTTTAACACACATTTCCCAGGGAGATGGATTGAAACAGGGGGTCCAGTGGCATGGTCTCTGGGGTTGCCTGAACCAGTTAGTTTATGCTAGGAAGTACACAGTTTGAAGGAATTACGTCTTAGAATCCAACAGGTCGCAAATACTATTCGCAATAACCCACAACCGCTTTTAAGAACATTCTAACATTTTTGTGAACAGTAATAGGAATATCATAATATTAAAAAGGTTATTTGGTAAATTCACTTTTATGAATGTTACAAATAATAAAATCAAGAATAACTCATTAACGGTTAAGACATATCTCGATCTACACTTTTTGACTCTAAAATATTTCTGGTATGTTTTGAGCTATCCTGTATACTGTCATGCATAGTAGGCAACACGTGGTACATTAAAATTGATTTTAACGGCAGTACATGCAAGTGTAGGCATTCAATTAATTTGCGTAAAACCTTCACATAACCTCAAAATTAAAATTTACTCTCAACGGTTATACTTACTACAAGTAAAAAATGAGATTTACTTACTGATTAACAACCCACTTTGCATTAAAAGCTCAGTTATTGTATCCCAATCTAGTAACGTTGCTCATGTTGCTACTTCGATTTATTGAATGTTGAAGCAATCATAAAACACTCGATGTCTGCCAAATAATGGGACAAAATCTTCATTTAACGTAGAATAATACATCTAAGACACTTCTGCAACAATTAGCAACTGATTATCAACCCACTTTGCATTAAGAGCTCAGTTATTGTATCCCACTTTAGTAACGTTTCTCATGTTGGTATTTCGATTTGTTGGAAGATTGTCCACATTGAGGCAATAATAAAAACTCGATATCTGCCAAATAATGGGGTAAATCTTGATTTAACGTAGAATAATACATTTAAGACACTTCTGCAATAATTAACCACAAAGGCAAGTGTGCAACTCTGTTCAGTGTACTCTAGTAAAAAATATAATGTCTGCATACTTACAAGGGTGTGCCAGTGCAGCTATAGGCTTTCATAGGGATAGTACACATAGGTATAATTTATTTTTATTTTATTTTTTTAAAATTTTATTTTGGTACTCAGCCAACAGCCGTTAGGCCAATTATAGGAGTAACTGTACATTTTATGGGGACTTGTAACCCCACTAACGACCGTCATGATGTTATTATGACATCCGGGACCAACTATTTCCGTGACAACCGTATCACGAGGCGCCGAGAGAAGCAGCCGTGGAACTCCCATCCAAGTTCTGACCAGAAAGAGCGTTGCTTAACTCTACTGATCGAACGTGGACGCTTGTTCAAGCTACACCACCCGGGACCCAGGCACAAGTGATTTCCGCAGGCATTCCGATTATCGGAAGCATGTCTAGAATATAATGCATCAAGCTACAAGTCATTTTATGTTATAATGAGGATCTACGGGGTCTCAAAACAACGGCCACGACTACAGCTCACCGCAAAATGGAGTATTTGGTCAATGTATTGTTGGTGGAAACGCTACGATATCCGCCAGTTTCGGTGGTTTGCCCATTTATCGAAACCGATAGAATTGACTCCGTGTGTGAGACTGTAAGAATCGGATTGTCCATTAGTTGTCAAGCATTTGCCTGAAAAGAACACACAATATAGATTGAACTGCCCGAATATTAGAAATAAGCTTAGTTTTAAGGTAGGTTACGAGTTTATTTAGTAATAAGTGTATAAGTATTTGTCAATTGTTTTAAGTTAGATTTGTTAACTCGCAGCACTTTGCGTTTTTCAATCTTTTATCAGTCATCTATCAAATGTGCTATAACAAATTGCAGTTGTGTGTTACCATGGAAATGGACCCATTTGGTATAAAGGCAGCGGTTTCCGCGAGCTCTTAGCCCTCAAATTTGTATTCAGCCGTGGTGCCATTGATCGTTCTGTTTATTGTAGAGATAACGTCGTTTATTCTGTGTGATTTTACAACAATAGAGAGTCGTAAAACCGTCTGTGTCAAATCAAAAAGAGGTGCCAAAGGCCCATTTCGAAGTGGTTGCCATGGGCGTCGTCATCCCAGCAGAAAGTAGAAAGCAGAGGTGTTATAATGTGGGAAGAAATGATCGTATTATTGCATTATTGTAACTCGTAAATTAAAAATTTTAATCATTGTAAATGGTTTTTGCTTATACCGAGTTGTAAGGCGACATCTGATGTATAGTTCAACATCACATGTTTTTGGTTAACCTGGGAGTGAAGCCACGCGTATTATCAATGTGACTGAAATAAGTATCAGTTCTTTTTATTAACGACGAGTTAACCCTCAGATATGATTACTTTTGGAGAACCGTTATTTTAATTGAATTTTGACAATGCTTTGCCATTCATATAGTTGTTTATTGGGGTTATAGTGTGTGTAAAAGAGATTCGACGAAGAAAAAAAATTAAATTAATTATATTTCAACCCTCTTGTCACATTTTATTTTGTCAGCACAACTTGAGGATTTTATGATTAAGTTAGCATTTTCACGATATTATACTTTGGCGCCCAACGTGGGGCTTTTAAATAATCAAGTCCGGATTTTCACGTCAATATATACCATGTATTGTGAGTATATACAGCCTCTTTTAGGTTGGTTCTACAGACCATTGTTTCTTATTTTGCCAATTATTTGGTTGCAGATTTCTATTGTCCATTTCCAGTTAAATGTACCCTTTCTCTTCTTTTTGCTCTCGAAACTATTTTTATATTCCTTTGTTGCCATCGATTAAGGCTTATCCTTCTCATATCATCATCATCTCTATTGGTCTTGTTTGTTTAGATACCTAAATAGTTATTATAGTTTTCTCATATACCATATAATGTGTTAATGAGATTTATATATCTAATGTCAATTGGGCATCTCTTCAACGAATAAAGTTTCATATGCCTTGTTGATCTCGTATGATATCTAACATATTGGTACCCATCTTTTCTTAATGTTGTTATTACTTATGTACTGTTCTTGATATATTCACCAGCTTCTTATCATTGCATACTTTTCAACGACTGGCTTGTATAAACTTCTTTTTGTTTATTTTCTTATCGCTTTAGACTAGATCATTGAATTTACTTCTTGAGTAATTTTTTTGCTTGTTCTATTAGGATGTCTATTTCCTTTTTACTGTTTGCTTCGTTAGATGTAGTTACTCTCCAATAGTTTTATCGCTATTAATACTTAGTCCACCTTTCTTATATGTCTCACTTAATTTTCTCATCATTTATTCCACATCATCACGATCAGACGCTATGATCACCTGGCTGTCAGCCAAAGTGAAATACAAAGATACTCGTCTATGTAAGTACCCATATCGTTTCACACTTTATTTGCCATTCGTGAAAACATTTTGAAATACATTAAAAAGAGTAGGAGCTATGAAACAATATTGCATCATATGCATTTTTAAGTCCACGAAGGGCAAATGTGCTTCCATATTATAGGTGAATAAATTTTCTAATAGATGACCAATTGTAAACCCATTATCGTTACATGATCTTCACGCTCTAAAATCTGATTGCTCTTTGCTTTCTTGGATTCACTTTCGATTCTTGATTTTAGAGTGCTACCAGTCTAACCTGACAAATCTAGATTATGATCTTTTTCATATATTGGGCTAACGACTTATATGACAATTACCATTTATGAGGACGTATTTCTTGTTGAATGAGGTGTATATGAGATATATATATAACACTATATGGGCAATGTTTTATCAATTCAATTGGGGTACATCCAGGACATTTTGCTTTTCCATTCCTACTATGGGCTGCTGTTCCTATTTGCGAAGTTGTCTTGTACAAGTGAATGTTGTTGTCTGTCTTCTTGTAACTGGCACTCAGAGTATATGGTACGTTCCATTTATTTAAATTTACTGTTGTAAGTGTATTTTGGTTGCATTATCTTTTCATAAAGCCTTTGTTACTTTCTACGCTTCTTTATTTCTGTTGCCGCACACGTACACTTCCAGTTCTGAACACTTTCCATCCAGGTTTCGTTTTTTACTTTGTGCTTCTACTGATTTCCGAATCAAGATGTGTGGTTTATTGGTTACTAATCATCTTCTTTTTACTATTTTCCCTAAATCCTCATTTGCAGCTACATTTAGTGTTCGAAATATAATTTTGCTCTTAGTAGATTATGGTTATTTCTATATTCAGCACCTCTAAACACCGTCACATGTCGTACCTTTATTTTACGGGTTTTTTTCAATATAACTTAGTCTATGCTACGTTTTTGTTTGGTGCCACGTGTATTTGTGTATATCCCTCTGCCTTTAAAAACTATACATTAATCTTAGCGAGTAGTACTAGTAAAATATCTCAATTAGTCTTTTCTTATTTTCGTTTCATGTATCTTCTTTAAATCTTTCAGCTACTGGTCTTTATATTCTGTCTCCCATTATGGTCCCTCTATGATTACTTCATTTCTGTTGATAATTGTGTTCAACGGGCTCGTTAACTGGAGCCCAAAGTTGTCTTTTTGGTGTTGTTCGCATCTTCCGTGCGTGCATAGGTTGCTATGACTACCATGTTGTGACCAAACATTTGTGATGGCTGAGACAAGAAATGTTGTAAAATTCTGAAAAGTCTTTCTTGCCTTGCAAAGGAAGACAAGATTTTTTTCAAGTCTTGATCTTGCCCCTGCAAGATGGTGCCTTGTATTGTCTTGGGGGAGTACTGGAAATTCCTTGTCTTGCAAAATTAACGTCATTTTTTCTGAAATGCTATTATTTTATTATAATGTTGCAAGAGCCCTGCATACATAAGGAACACTGAACTACGTTACCAATTTGGCTACAGTGTTCGTGTATAACACTTGAATAATAGGAACAGGAACAGGATTATCAGACGAATTTGATATTATTTTTCTTTGTTATGATGCCTTGACAGACCTATATACGTATGTAGCTGTTATTGATCTATATTTGCTATGTCTCTTCAGATCGTTTGTCGCCATAATAGCGATTGCGTGCAAGGTGAACAGCTTCTCCAACACTGCTGTGGAGAATGTTTGTAGTTACATAAACCCATCGTTTTTAAAACGTCCTCTACCTTTTCCCACCAGCTTTACCTTGGACAACCAATCTTGCTATGGCGTCTTCTCTTCCAAAAAATGCATACGGAAGAGGACTAAGGTAGATCACCGTTTTTCAGGCCGTATTTCATCGACAACGGAATATTTGCTACGGAAGGCCTTCCAAGGTATCCTTACCTTTTCTTCACCAGACCCAGATTTCGAAGGAATCTATCCAACGTCTGTCTGTCATTTTTAAAGTCCAAGTCTCTGGACTTTGTTATGCTTCTGTTTCGTCATATTTTACCAAGTTGAGCCATGGTTGATCTTGAAAGTTGTATTCGACGCCGAATTTCCAGTTCACAACTTGATATTAATTTAAGCCAACTATTTGTTCAAAGTAAATAAAACGAGGCATCTTTCTCGGAATCTTTAGATACAGAAGTCTGGAGAAATGAATTAGACGAATATTTTGCTTCAAAACGAGCTAATGAAGATACTGACATTTGTCTTTCCAGCTCTATCTAAGATAGCACGAATTTTTTTATTGCCATGGCAACATCCTTTCCCTCGGAAAGGACATTTTCCAGGGAAGCTTTTATTTTGAAAAAACATAGAAATCGCCTGAATGCCGCATCAATAAGTAGTTTGGTATGTCTTAATCTTAACTCCTGGTGTGGATTAGCTGAAGCTTAAAAAACTATGATTTCAATTGTTTTATACAGTTATCAAGAAAACGAAAAGGAAAGAGAACCAATTGGAGACAAGGCGAGAGAATGGATGCTGACCGCCGTGTGTGGAGAAATTCTTGCCGTGACATCTCTACACAGTAAAGTAGAAGAGGAACCGATTATGTATGTATGTATCAAGAAAAAAAAATAATGTAATGATTTTATATTTTTAATTGCCCCTTTAATAAAGTATCTACCTATTTAATAAAAATGCAAAATTTATGGCCCAGCTTGTGCACACTTCTTAGCTTTGCAAGATTTCTTGCTTTTGCGAGATTATTGTCAAGTGTCTTGTCCTGTCTTGCAATTGGAATCACAAGGTGTTGTCTTGGTCTAGTCTTGTCTTGCGAGACCAAGACAAATCAAGAAAAAGCAAGACAAGAGTGCCAACACTACCAAGAATCTCTAATTGTGCTTTCAAAGTCGTTTTACTTATCGTTTTTCAGGTTCGTATGTGTTTTCCTCGTTCCTGTGTATGTAATTTTGATATGCTTCAATACAGCTTCCCTTTTTTTGCTTCTGTAAGGGTTCCTGTGTCAACGTTAAGCGATTGTAACTGTTGAAACACTCGTTTTTATTCCTTCGATGTTTCAAGTTCCAAAACTGAAGGGGTGTTTTCGCTCGTGTTGTCGTTTTGTAAGAAATTGGTTCTGCTATGTGTAGGATATTAATATAGCTTTTGATGAATGTTTTTACAATTATGGTCTGCTGGCTCACCTCAATCCACAACCTGGTGGACCAGGCACGTTGATATTGAGGTTTCCCTCCCCTGGACAGTATGCCAAACAAAGTTGAGAAAATCTTGAGTGTATAAAGTTAACGAAAATATAGATCGCTAGTCAACGAATAATCTAATAGCTTCGGGGTCGGAAAAAACAAGATTCGATTGAGGAAGACCAAATACTCAAGTCCAAAGAGAAGGGATCCCTCCCAAGACAATTCGAAGAGAGCAAACCCAGCTGGGGTATTTGGAAATTGCCAATTGCTCACAATGTAAGTAATATGTAACTAAATGAAACAGTACGTTCTTTATTAAATAAATTGTCTGTACTTATTGAATATAATAATTAGGTATTTCATTTTATATATTTCTCTGAAATATTTCAAAATTGTTCTTTATTCACGTTTTGGAACAAAATTACTCCATTCTTTAGTAAATGACGAGAGGAGGTCGGGATCAGTGTTCTCGTTCACGAGCGTGTGTAAATGCAAATTTATTATCTCATCTCTGAATAATTCCCATTTTCACAGAAAGGTCACAAACTAAACTTTACCAGTGGTGGGGATCGAGGGCAACAGGTGTAATTTTCAAGTCTGAAACAAGTAATGTCTTTCCTTGTTGCCGACTGGAAACGGAAGCGAAGCTTTATACGCATGGTGCACACCGCGAGTGCGTCCGTTTTTAACATTTTGTTAGGAAGCAGTGGCGTAGAACTTGGGATTTATGTGTTGGTAGCACTAGAAATATTTTTAAAATAATAATTTTAAGTAATTTACTGAAATAAGTTCCAGTCAGACTAAATAACTTAGTATGGGCACATCAGCTTATAATAAGACGAAGAACTTATAATATAATTTCTTATATTTTTGGATGAATGGAAATGACTCATATTATACTATTCTACGAGGAAGTTGTTATGCATATTTGGACTTCTTTGTTTAACGTTGCCATATTTATTGGCAATCAGAGGCGTAGGTGTTGCAGAATACATTTTATTGAAATAATTCTTATTATTTTTAATATAATGCTGAAAGTTTTAAAGTTCTATTTCACTAAACTATTTTCGATAAACAACAAACTGTCGCAATATCAGTTAATATTTGATAGTTTGTGTTCTATAAGGCCTATTGATTTAGCAATCATTATTTTTCATGAATGTTGACCATGGTAGTTTCCCAAGTTAGCTGTGTAAAATTGATTTGTTTTGTTTAAACGAGGTTCACATTTGAGGTTATGATTAACAAATTCATTTAGGTTAGAAAACGTGACAAAACACCTTCAAATGTAAAGTTGCCAATTTACCAGCAGAGCTAAATAGAACCTTACTACTTTTAATGTAGGTATATATCCAGATTTAGTAATTGAGTAGCCTACCTAATTGAAAACGTTTTTAATTAAATACTTTAAATTTTAAATATTTCTCCAGATGAATGTACTATTAAAATAATCAGTCCATCTGGCGTCAATATTCTGTTCTGTCAAATAAGAGTAGATTTCCGGTTTTCTTCATGTGCAACTTAATAATAAAACTACATTATGGTGCAAGAGTACAATTACGCCATTGTACACATGATTTCAAAAAATAACGCATCTCTTTTAAAACTTTTGGTGCAATGGGTGCCCAATGCTACCTGAATACATACCTCGCCTCACTTCCATTCCCTACGTCACTGTCGTAGTGGCGACGGTAACAAAAAACGGCCTTGGATGAGTAACACAAATTACAAATTGCTCTAACCGAGTTCCAGACGTCCACGCAATAG
Source organism: Agriotes lineatus (assembly GCA_940337035.1). Lineage (NCBI taxonomy): Eukaryota > Metazoa > Arthropoda > Insecta > Coleoptera > Elateridae > Agriotes > Agriotes lineatus. The sequence continues at coordinate 87,525 of CALNHX010000853.1, forward strand.
GCAATTAGCTGACAGAAAGCGTAGAATCCCGTAAACAAATTGTCGCTTCCAACTAATAGCAAAGAGCAAATTGATTAGCATCCCCCGCAGCCAGGGGCGCACCCAGAAATTTTACAAAGATCAGCAAAATTTGGTACATTAATAATGCAACCAGTTTTTACAACGCCTAATGGTACGGTGTACGGTGTGATTACACGCATGAGATTTGCTTGATACGGTCATACAGGACCGTATTAATATTTTGGTCTACTTGTTTCTACCCATCAACAACGTTGTTTTTCATAATTTTCCTGTTTAGTAGACTGTTTATTCGCGCTTCAAATAATCGAGCGATAACGTCATCGAGTAAACAGAGCATATTACAAGCGGAAGATAACCTTCCACTTCCAAGGAGGATCCCGGTTCACCAATGGTCAACGGTCACGTTTGCTTGCATCACGGTAATGCGATTACCAACACCCCACGACACATCATCAGTCACGCGGTATGACGTCACAGATTAACACATATCGGTGACTGCTGTTTTTGTGATGTTATTGGCTCGATCACATGACTCACCTGCATTCTCGAAGGTACCGGTACCAACGTCTATTTTCGTACGTAAGCCCGTCGGGGTCATCAGGCTTTTGCTGAAAAGGAATACGAAAATGCATTCTTTCTCAACACCCCCGCATTCCGGGGAATTCGTGGCCCAAGAAGACCCAAAATGTAAACTAGAGGCTGAAGCCAAAAACGCTTTTGGGGAGTTGTATTATGTTCTATTCTAAATTGGCATTATATTTACATTTTTTACTTCGATACATCAACCTATTCAAAAATGAGAAACATGAAAAATAAATTGTTTATTCTAGTTGATATAGTAACAGAAATAAATCAATAAATTATTAACTTGATAAATGTAAGATAAATAGGTATAGTTATATATACGAGCTCGTATTGATCATAATAAAAACTATCAAGACAGTTAAAATGGTAATATTCATCTTACAATAATACATAGTACGGCTTTTACATTTTCCCAAGTTCTCGTATGTTGTTATATGGCCCGTTTTGCCTTTTCTTATTTCTTCAGCTATTTGCCTATCAAGGGAGGTAAGTACATCGTTTCCTTCCGCGGGTGATTTACTAAAACGCTGGGAGAAAACGATACTTTTCTTCAGATATATTCATATGATTTTTTTCTACGACCTTTACAGAAAGTCGATCCTATTCCTATAGGGCTACTTGTAACAAAAAAGAACAGCCGTCTGCTTTTACATGATAAATGATAACTAATTTTCACTTTTCAATACAATTGTATTTTTGAAATCGGCAGTGAAGTAATCCATTGGTTTACGACTTTTTGTAGGCGGCCGCGGCGGGGCGATAGGTTAACGCCATCCGACATCAACATAACCTACAAACGTTTGTTAAAATGTTGTAATTTCAAGATTTTCATTTTTAGAGTTTACTCTCTATATGCACACTATAATCTGTTTTTAAACTAGGAGTAATTGAAAAGCCATATTTACACTATTAAATATTAATAGAAAATGTTGCGGCACTTTTGAATTATTTCGTCTATAATATTAACAACTGTCTTGAAAAACGTAAACTTTGATATATTTTATTTCATCGCATTAGCTACGTTATTGCAATTACTCAGAAGTAGATTAAGAATGTAAAAACTCCTAACCGGCGTGCAAGCACTTCGAACAGTTGATACGTCACATGAGTCAAAATATATGCAATTTAGCATTGTGTAGAACTGGATCAGTCTTAGCCAATCACATATGTAATTTTTGACGCGAGAAATTTATCCCTCCTCCCAGTTGAAAAACTATAGTAACAAATCGCTTGTTTTTGAGTCCATCGAACTATTCCTTACAACAGTCTTTTACTTTTTTCAGGACCCAAAAAAACTCTTTCCACTTACATTGGTCATGGGTATCGATAAAAAGATTCTTAACACCGTGTCAATATTTGGATATGTTGCAACACTTTTTTCGCTGCTTTAAAATTTGAAGCACCACAGCCATTATCAAATTGTCATATACAATACCGCGAGCGGTCGACGAATTGCCGAAAATTTTTGTCAAAGTGTATGAGTGTTTATTGCTTCGATATAAATTGATCGAGTGCGACAGCACGAGACCAATTTTGAAGCAATAAACACGAGTAAACACTTTGACAAAAATTCATGCAATTCGTCGGCTGCAAGCGGCATTTGAAGGACTATTCAACGAACAAAATTGACATTTCTTAGTAATTAATCAATTTTATCACGTCCTCTTTGAAAATAAAAATCTGTTGACGTAAAATAAATTGTTTGTCAAATTTGACATTTCTAATATCATATTTGATTAATTTTACAGGAAGTTAAATAAATATCACAGGAAGAGAAAAAATTGTCATTAAAACTCCGCTAGCGGAATTGTTGCACAATTTTACGCTGATTGGTGGCAAATGACATAAATACTAAACTATGATTGGTAAATAGTTAACTTGAAGGGGGTGAGTTGAATAGTCACCATCATTTTCTTCTCTTAACTCTTGCAGAAGATATTAAAATTGGACGCATTTTTGTGGGAGGTTTTATAACCTAAAGGATAATTTTGTCGGTATTTGTTAACTTTAATTAAATTTGGTTATCTGAGAGATCTCATAAGGAATACAAAAAATTAAATATATTTATGTGCATCTTTCTTTGGATACCTATAATTCCGACAGCAAGTTATTGAAAATAACGTAAAATGTATTAATATTCATGCCATACAATCATACATCAAAATAAATTTCACCTTCTTCACTTTCATCTGCAATTCCTTTTATTAACCGAAGTTAAACAAGAACCATAAATGAGTCATTCATTGTCTGGTTTCATGTGTGCCCTATTAGTAATCTGGCTCTGGGGTGTAGTCTATAATTATATTGGCTTAAAACAATATATATTTCATAGCTCGACTTCTTTGGGGTTGGCAAGGACTGGAAGAGTCGCTCGACCAAGGTGCAGGGCCCAGAAACAAAAAAAGTAAAACCCGAGGGGCTGCCTCGGCATGGACAGGGCTGTGGCCGGGATGGACAACGGTTCGGGCTGCTAGAGGGTCACAATGCCGGACGTTAAGAAGTTCAACTTGGGCGGAGCTGTGGAGGATATCTTTAAAATGAATGATTTAACTTCTAACTTTTCCTTATCGTTTGTAAAGAAACCATTTTGAATATATGTTAAAATCCAGCTTTTCCAGTGGTAGGAGAAATTGTCCCTTAAACGTGTTATTATTTAGGAAAGCTCCTGTATGTAAAGGGTTCTAAAAACAAATTGGTTCAAATTAGTAGGCAAGTAAAAGTAGCAATTAAATTCGGGACGAGGTAATCGACAGCAATTTCATTAATTTATTTGGCCAATTAACTCCAAGTTTAGAGTGAGCAATCTGGGCTAAATGTTTTTACGTGGAGATGGGTTGGTTTATTAATAATATTATTAATTTACAAGCCCATTCGACGATTTTGCCTTTGTATATTTTATTTGTATATCTCTACGAAAGCATTTATTTAAAACAGCATTCTAGAACTGTCCCTTGAAATCATGACCAATAAATACTTCCGAGAAAGTTGCTGGTGACGCATACCTACTTAATTATCCAAAGTAGTAGATTTACGTTTCTTATGAATCGACTACAAAATTATTTGCTTCTAGAATATCATTGTAGATTAAAATATTTTTGGGTCATTAATTTAAAAATAGAAAAGGGTAAGCTAGTAAGCAGTGCTCCGCAATATTTTATTTCTCGTGGCAGTATATTCAGAAGATATGTCTAGGGTCTAGGGTCTACGTGCACTTAAACATTTTATCCCCGAAACAGGATCTTATTTCAGGGCACATCCCATGATTCGAAGTCCTATATGAAGGATCTGTTCTCGGAGTACCTGTGCTTACATATTTTTAAATTTTATTTTGAAGCTTACCGTGGCGCTTTAAGAGCTGTAGATCCCTACTCCTCTTCTTCCATTGTTTAAATTTCTTCTGTAGCTCTCTATATGTTTCCTGTCTGTTATTTAATATTTTGTTAAATGCTGAATCTGCTCATTCTAAGAATATTTTTTTGGAGAAACTTTACCTTTCTTCCAAGTTACCTGAATCACTGTTCTAGCAGAGCCGGATTGGGGGCCGGGTGATCAGGCGCCAGCCTGATATGCCGGTGGTCGTCGGGGCCAGTGTTCTGATGGTTAATCACTACCACGTATTAACATGTTGAACGCTGCGACCGAAAGATTGATCACAAAAATGCCCCATATACCGTGAATGTTGGCGGAATGTCCCAAACATTAGGTATGGATTTCTTGCAAGAAGGGTGCATGGTCGAGGACATTTTACAATCCCTGAAGTAATTTTTTCAAGAATTTTATAAAATTGCTGAAGAGACTGAAGAGTTTATAAATAAGGTAAATTAGACATTGCTGGAAAATGAAATCCCGCTAGACGTTGTTGTTAAGAAAGAGATAGGTGCTCAGAAAATACAAAAGAAAAGAGATTTCAAGATGAAAGTTGCGAGTGTGTAACATTAGCCCACGGGTAAAATTTACTTAAAGCACAAATAGGTGAAATTTGAATGGCGCTAGTTCCCCTTATAATCTTCACTCACATCTTAGCTGCTATGCGAGGGCTTAACGTAAACTGACACGCAATTCCTTCTCCAAAACCCTCTAAAAATATCCCGGCAACGAAGTGGCCGAAGAGTATAAAAGAAGAATCCGCAGTTAGTTAACTTCACTTCAGAACCTGGCCTCTCAATCCCGACTACAAGCTCAAAGCCTCTTCGGGGCTTAGCACTTCTGCCCTGCTCCTTTTCCTGTACTTGGCGACGGTTCCCATCTCGCTAAGGAATTCCATTTCACTGGAAATTGTCTTCGCCTGCCCTCACAAGCTGATGACATAATCTCTTTATGAAATTATCATAAAACATGGCTTACCAGAATATTAGGAGAAACCTCCAGGACGCCGGCATAATCCAGATGCCCCGACGCAGGCAAATGAGCTAGCCTGCCGTGAGCTCGGACCTTGTAACAGGTCAAAATGTCTAGTTTATATTATTCCGTGTGGTCCTTAACGAGCGTAGACAACACAAACTGCATGGCGGAATACCAGCACTGTCAACTCTCACGTCACGGCTTCGTAACGACATACTCGAATTACGTAAATGCCACTCTAGGTGCGGCATGAATTACTGTTTCTAAACAGACGCTTTAAATGTATCATTAACATATTATAGGAATAGTGTACTACGTGTACACGTTGACTAATTTGTTGACTTCAAATATAAACGCTGAAGGAGACGCCTGCTCCAGCAAACGTTACTTTGTGAATCCCACCAGAACTAATATGCAGCAATTATAAACTTTTATAAAAATAATCTTTCGACTTCGTGTTTAAATTACCTTCTCTACAGCTGCTGTTAGTTCGTTTTCGTCTCCGAATATGTTTCTTTCAAGGTCTTTTACAATTTTCGATAAGAAAAGCAGTGATACCAGGTTGGATCTGGACTGTAAAGGGTTTAATTTCTTGAAGCAACAGTGCCTTATTGCAGTATAACGCCAAGATATTCTGTATAAATTTGGCAATTGTTTTGCATATTCCCATGTGATATTCGAAGACATATATGATTTGAAAAAGTCATATAGAGAACATGTAACTAAACAAGAAGGCACCTAGTCCGGGAACATATAAACGTCTCCTCGTATAATCTACCCGTGTTAAGAACCCCTCACCCCACTACACACTGTGACATTGCATTTATCGCGGCACAAACACAAATTTTAATTCATAACGTTTTCTTTATCTAGGACCGTCTTTTAGAACATCTATAATTCTAAAATACAATATTGAATTTAAAAATATTAAAAAAGATAAAGAAATATAAGTTGTCTTTTAACTTCGAATATAAAATAAACATTACTGGCGAGGGATCTAAGGTTCATTTTAAGTTTTATCCTGAAGTGAAGCAAACTAGAACATTTACATTTTGGTTCTAAGTAGAATAAGTTATTAACGGAATTACCAGAGAAACCTACCAAAGAAGAAACTAAACAGGATGATGAAGCAAATAACAATACTGTTGATCACACATTCCGCCAAAAATATATAATTTGTTGCTACTACTTTATGAAAAATATAATTTGTCTGTGTCTAAACTGACGCAATACCTAACCTGCTAACCTCAAATTTGACATAGACTTAGAATGCCAACAAAATTGACAGCAGGGTAACCAACATTCACAGTGCCAACCTAAGAAAAAAAATCACAACCATTTATGATCACTAAAGAGTGGATTCTTAGGCAAATGCCTTTTGTAGATTTAGCTTTAATCTTAGGAAAATTAATAAATAAGCTCGAATCAAACATTTTCACGTCTATTGACATGTATTTTATTTTGCCTATAATGCCTATTTCATTAGTTTACTGCCTATTTTTAGCTTTACCACCTAAAATGTGCCTAATTCAAGTCTACATGTCTACATTACTTCGAATTTTAGAGTTTTAGCTGACAGTATCACTAAGTTACAGAGGGCAGGCTTAACTTTAATTGATTTCTTCCAGATTTTGGAGGAAGTCGAAGACTCTTTAAAACATACGAATGTAGCAGACAAACTGAAGTCTGTATTAAATAAAAATCCTGATCTAGGAGTATTAAGAAAGATATCTAAAGTATAGTATTCCAACCAGAAATTGGAAAGCTATTTAAAATCAGGCCAGCATTGAAAACAGTACGTCACTTCGTAATTTAATTCATAAAATCCCTATTTGATTGTCATTCAGTGACACTTCGATAATAACCTTCAAATTTGACAGATGCATTGGGAAGTTTGGAAGATATATAAGTTTTTCAAAATTTTCTATGCTACTATACGGTTTTAAAAACTCAACTAGTACCTACTTATATCATGCACAATGTTACAATGCCTTAACAAAACAGTTACATGTACAATTTACAGATGAACTGTCATTACTTGAAAGCTGATTGACATTAGAAAATTAGAATATTATTTACTGATTGTATGAAACCAACTTAGACATGACCTACACTTTTCATGGTGTACTAGATTTTAAATAACTTTCCAATTTTTGGTTGGAATACTATACTTAGTGGTGAAAAAAAAAGAAGTTGACTTTTTTAGAGAAAGCAATTTAGAACATGCATTAGTTACTTATTTTGAGGGCAAATTTAACAGTTAAGTCGCAGATTTGTACGTTATTCTTCAATGTAGAGTGGCAGTCAAAAAATGGGACACCTTTTTTGACCTACTTCTCAAAATGTGAAAACAATTACTGACACTGTCAATTCTAATTAATAAATGTCATCAAAAGTGATTATTCAATTATGAAAAATGTCAGCACATATTGGAAATACGGATAAAGCGAGAATAATTGCTCATTTTGACGCATTTTGAAAATTAGGTCAAAAAGTGTCGCGTTTTTTTGGCCGCGACTGTATATTATGTATTATGTGTGAATTATTGATGCCTATTTGAAACTCTTTAATGCCTATTTTGTGTTTTTATTGTGCTTATTTGCCTGCCTTTTTTAACATTTTCAGTGCCTCTGATATAGGGAAAACTATAGCCTACTATTTACAAATAGTAGCGACATCGTGGAGCAGACCTGATGCAAACATGAAAATACAAAAAGTTACTAAACGGTACGAGCAACTGGGGCATATTTAAAATTTCAGTGTATACAGTGAAAAAATAACAGATCGGAATAGCTGAAATCCTTTTCTGCCACTATTTTTACACTTGTCGACACAACACCCTGGCATTTCTACGTCCTCGACCTCGAATTAGCGGCCGAAGAGAAAAATAAATAGAAACACGACAAATGTCAATGTCGCAGGGTAATAAATTATGCAGCTTCCTTGGCAATTTTAAATATGCTAGGGACTTTAAGAGATACCAACGTGATTTTGCTCCAGCGGCAACATCAAAGGTTGTCATCCGTAGCTACGAAATCCTTACACAGCAAAAAGGCTACGATAGGTATACTCGTGACCAAATCACAAATGGAAGTTTCTTTATAAATTAAAATTTATTTCAAATAGATTAAGAAACTATTTGTCTCGAGATCATTTGAAGGCTTTCATGTTAATGCCTTCCGAAGGACGTTCTAATGTCTATTGAAAATGATGATATTTTGCATAAACTGACAGATAACTGTAAAAGAATGAAACGTTGATATTTTACTCTAATCTTAATAACGGGTGTTCATTAGAATTGGTGGTCTAGTCTGCTTTGGAACTGATGAAATCATGTAGTGCATTAAATCATATGGCTGATAACTGATACTGGTGACGGAAAACCCTTCGTATGAACATAGCCTAATCAGCCGCTCGCATATTGCACCGATAGCTGGTAATCTGCATTACCCGCAGACTTGTTAGGTATTTTAAGTAGTTCGTTTTGTTTTGTCGTATTTATAATTGGCACAGTCACCTTTTGGTTAATCTTTTTCGATAATGAATCATTTTGTTGGGACCTGAATAGCGTTCTGTTTGTATTTTCGTACGTGGGCTGGAATTGACAAAGCGCATTTAATGGCTGTTCCCCAGAAAAGCCCGATTTCAGGGTGAGTGGTTTTGCATTTTCGATTTTGGCTAATTGCGTCCTGCGCTTCTAACTTCTAGCCTTGAAGGTGGCTTTTCCCCGAAAATTCTAAGGCACCGATTCAGCCTGCTTTGGAAGACTTTAAGTTTACACGTGTGAGCTCAGAGGTCGTGTAAAGCGACCCATGTTTGGAGGACTAGTATGTTATCGTTATTTGGAGGTGCATTTTTCGCGTAGTTAAAGACTTTAAGAACTATTGGACTGGCTATTTGATGTAGCGTTGCTTAATTAATATTCTGATATTTCAATTATTGGCTTGCGTAGAAAATTTTATGTACTGGCTATATTTATGTGACCCTGATTGCTAATTAAGTATGTTTTAGGTTCTCGAAATATCTGAGTATATTTGTGGCAATTTAAAGACTTGTTGGCGTTCATAGTATTTTGGTAATTACTTTATTTAAAGAACTGCACGCCGTCTTTACTGAGTCTAGCTGGCGAACCTCCAGTATACTCTCGTAGTGTTGCGATATTTGAAAATATTTAGTAACATTATAGCTAACAAGGAGTGACTCTAGCAATATGTATTATCTGTTCCTTTTCTTTCTTTATAATTTTGTAGTTAGTAGACAGTGATATGTTTATATTTTTCTTCCTCTTTTCACTTCTTTCACCTATAATCTCTATGTTATTTATATATATATTTTTTGTAGTTGGCTATTCTCGACTATGTGTCTAACTGTGTACTGTGATTAAAGAAGAGATTATTTTCTGCTACATACTTCTTATCGTTATAGTATTTATTTATTTATCTTGTTGGTTCTCACAAACTATATTCTTCAGATTTGTATTTTTTTTTGTACCCACATATTACAGTTATTGTTGTATATTAAAAAATAACTGTTTTTCTAAGGTATTTTTTTAAAGACATTTCTTACATTTTTTTCCCTCAGATCATATACAGGGTGAGTCATAATTACCCGTAAAAGTTTGACCAAAGTTTCTTTAGGCCAAAACAAAGCAATTCATATAATATACCTTAGTACCAAAATGCTCCCGTAAAAAGATACGGGGTGTTAATGAAACACAATTTTTTCGATATTTGGGAAATAAATATTTAAATTTCTAAAACCAAGTAGTATGATTTTGATAGCCAATTTTAATTTTGAAACAATATCAAGACAGAGGCTGTAATAAACAGCCATTGTTTGAAAGACTGTTGTATTGGCTCGCGGAAGACCAACCTCACCCAGTCTTCGAAAGGCTGAAGTAAAGATCTGATGATTTGCGATACTACTGTTAGGAAATCTGCGGTGGTATTCCTTAACGGCTGCTAAGGCGCTGTCGTTGTAAAAGTCAGACACGAAAACCCCAATTCGAAAGAAAATCGTTCTATTAAAAAATACAACAGAGATTTACAGATTTAGAAGAAAGTTTAGATTAAATTAGCTACAGGTATTGTAGAATATTTGGAAGTTCGGTTATAGCGAAAATTGGAGAAGGTTTGGACTTTACCAGTGAAATACATTTAAATTATCTACTTATTTAAATAAAGTATTTTCCTTAGCGCATGAACTTTGTTATCTTCTTTCTATTTGGCATTTTTTATTAAAGCTGTAAGCTATCTTTTGTTAATATGGACCGTGGCATACATTAATTGGTTATTATACCGGGTGATCATAAATGGTTGTGATTTTTTTCTTAGGTTGGCACTGTTTATGTTGGTGGCACTGACGCAAAACCTAATCTGATAACCTCGAATTTCACATAGACAGTGCTACCAACATAAACAGTGCCAATCTAAGGAAAAAAATTACAACCATTTATGATCACCGGATATATAGATAGAATACTGTTTGGCGCACAATAGTCGTGTGAATGACAAAATATGAATATTATTTTCCACTGCAATCACATTAAAAACCTTCTTGTTTCTAAAACTCTTAAAGATCGTTTCTATGAATATGTATATGACTCCAGCATGGCATAACAGTCGTGTCTTATGACCAATCATTTTCAGACTACATGTTGATCTTTTTAACACCCGGTATACAATGGCATTGTTGGAAAATGTTAGAAGTTACAATTATTTAATTACTGATGTGTTACATTGTAATAGCACAAGAGGCTGCCCTACTTATAGTAACTAAGATATTGCAGTTGTATGTTAATGTACACATAGACGTAACAAGATATACAAATAGTTTATTGTATATTTAATCAACACTTCGATTAGGAATGTGCATAAACTCATCAATGATTACTTTTTACCAATCAAATTTTTTCTTTTGCCGAAGCAATAAGAAAGTTTTTTCCTTTATATGTATATTTTCAAAACTCTGGATTAAATGGCATTGCATTAAAAGGCATTTTAGGAATTCTGATTCTAGTGACGACCTTTTGATGCGGCTTGTCTGTTTTGTTTTGAACTTGGCTAAAGATTCGCATGGTTCTGGCTGGCCCAGAAAACCTATCATCGCGTTCATCCAAACGAACAAGTGATCTTTCCCTAGGATCCCACAGCAGTAGTTTTCGATCACTAATAGAAGCACCCATACGATCCCTTTGTTCCTCCTTTTCCTGATCGGAAGTTGCAGAGATTTCTTCGTTTGAATCCGTTTGCCGGTCATAATAGTAAACTCCACCATGCACAATAGATGGAGACACTTCCGGATGTTCAAGTAATAAAACGCAAGTAGGCACACTGGAAGAATTTTGTGATTTTGAATTAACCTTTACCAAAGAACCAGATATAGACTTTTGGTAGTCTCGATAGTATCCCCTGCATATTGTCTGTTTGGACTGTGAGTTTAAAGGGCTGAATTTTCTTGTGAAATTTGATGAACTACTAGTGAGCAACGCTTCTGAAGGAACAGGGATGACAGTTTTATACTCTTTTAATCTGAAGGACTTCTTAGGAGCACTCTCCTGAGACGTTTTTCTTTTGTTACTTGACTCGCTGATGTCTCTTGATCTTTTTCTAGTTTTATATATTGGTATGGCAGAACTTTTGCTTCTAGAAGATGTCATTTGCTTACTATTTCTTGTGTTGGCAGAATCCGCCTGAGATTTAAATAGACGTTGAAGGGAACTGTCTTCCGCCCTTTGCGATTGTTTTCCGGATATAGGAACGGGTATGAAAGACTTTTTTTCTTCTGTCTGGCAACCAACATCGTCCTTAACAGGTTTGGTGCAATCGTCCTCCAACACTTGGCGGGATATTTCTTCCCGCAGTGGCCTAAAAGAATCAACGGGAGATGACCACGGCCTTCTTTTAGCAAAAGTATGCTTAAGTAGTTCGTTAGTGGACAAACATTGAGAGCTCGTAAAACCAGTAAAAGTGGGATGAACGTAGCATGGTAGAAGATGCACAGGCTTACTTGGACCTTTGCAACGCTTACTACCACAGTGGCGTTTATTTTCTGTGCTAGGTTTTTCTTTCGAAGCAGATGTGGTGATCTTAGTGTAACTTCGATGGGCGGAAATGTCTGACTCTTTGTATGAGACGCGCATTTTCATGCTTCTAGAGGACGAAGTAAGCCCTTTTTTCTTGTCTGTGTGTAGACTATCCGGAGCGTATACACTATAGCCACTAGAAGAAGTGAGAGTTGAAGAAGCGAAACGTTGGGTAGCATATTCTGTTCCGTGTTGTGGACATGGCACATGTGACGATTCATTGTCATCTCTTAATAATGATGATGCCTGGTGGAATAACTCCTTGCAAGGTTGTGACATAGTGGAGACGATCCAGTTTGCTGATATTCTGATTTAAATCCAGACGACTGCTGGCTTTCCATGGGTTTAAATCTCTGAATCGTACGAACCCTGCCTGGCCCAGACTCAGGTGGTACTTGTATAGTTTGACGTGTCATAGTCTTCAAATATGGTTCTGATACCGCGCTTGAAGGTCTAGCTTGCTTAGACCCACATGGAAATAGTCTTCGCTCTGCACCGCTGAGCAGCTATCAATAGGAAGAAAACTTTTATTGACAGAAGGAGATAATTGCGGAAGTTTACCACCTTGTTCCTTTTCTAGCTTTAAAAGCGCTCTGCTGCTTTGGTAACACTATTTAAATCTTTTTGGAATATGTTTGACTTCTGGATACATGAAGCCAGATAACTCTTTAAGCCTTTGCACTCCATTCTAAAAACAACTTTTTAAAAATCAATTTTGATTAATTGAGAGTCTCACCAAATTCATAAGTTGGTCCAAGAAGTCTTTGCTAACAATATTTGGCTAATTTGCTCTAAGTCTCCAAAGCGTACGCGTGAATTTGAGGGTGATACTTTCGCAATATATAATTGTTCAAGGTTGAGGGCATTTCAGAACAGTGTTGCAAAAATAATTTTCCCTTTTCCTCTGTCGATACGTTATAAAGCGTTTTCCACAAAATTCTTTAAGAATTGAAAATAGAATTAGTTGTTGTTGCTGGTATATATAATTTGTCGCTACATATATCTACTGGCAAATATATCTATTGTATTTTTATATATTCACCAAGAAAGATAACGTAAATATTCTTACAAGACGAGTCTTTCGGCAGTAATATGCGTATCCTGGAAGAACATAAGTGACACTGCTTAATGCTTTCTGACTTTCTTCATGCTCTATGAGGTATATCCGTCCATCAGGCACCACCGATATAGAGGCAATGCAGGCCCAAAGAGCCAAAATAAACTTGTAGTCGGGAGAATCTTCCAGTGGAGCGTCGCTAGCGTAAGTTCTTATAAAGGAAAATAGGCACCCATCGGCAATTTTTATAAAATCCTTGATATAACTATCCTGGTGCATTTAACTACTATCAGGGATGGCTCTTCATAAATATCTTAAACTCACCGCATCTGCAAAAAAATATGGACGCTATCCTTGCGCTCCATTAAAACGGCAAGTATTGAACAGAGGGCGCTACCTTGCGTGGAGCAATAACTGCTGTGGAGGGACAAAAGCCTGCACTTTTGAAGTACGACTCTTGCAGTTTGCCCATGCTTTCTTGCTGTTTGTCCACTCTCTCCGCAAATGAGCGATTTTTGTTTCTTTGAACTCGCATTCCATCTTCGCATAGAAGATGTTTCTTTGAGCTCTGAAAAGATAAGGGATGTGGTGAGCTGTGGAGGTAAATTTGTTTGTAATGTTAGTCTCAGAAGAGAATCAAGCAATGTAATCCTTAAGCGTTTGGTTTTTCGTGGAAGCTATTACAAGTGTAAGCAACATTATAGTGGAACAAATGTTAGGACAGAAGCAAAAAAAAATAGCTTGGAGGTTAAGAATGATATTTTTGGTAAAAGAAATATACTGTGCACTAGACAGATCATATTAGTAAGAAATTAGAGCAAGAAAAGTTTAATTTAAAAGGTATAGGGAACTACTAAGGACACAAGAACAAAAGGATGAGGAGACGTCAACTAAAAGGGATGAAAAAAGGTTTAGTATGGAAAGCAAGTAAATCTTGTATAGCTGTGGAGACGTGTATTTTTCCTGTTTCCTATTATATAATGTTGGAACAGAAATTGTAGAATATGAAATATTCTTCTTCAATAAGAAGATCTGACGAACATAGATCGAACTGTCTACAAATACGTACAATATCTTCTAACTACTGCATTTACATGCATGTACCTTCCTTCGTGCAAGCGCAGGTTGCTGGCAATGATCATGATCTTTAATTTTTTTGATAATGCTTAGTACTTGATGTCGCCCTCGTTGACAACGTTTTCATACTCCGTTCTGTAACGCAGCTCCAGCTCTGCTTGAGCGTTTGGATACAGTCTCGACTTCTCTCTGAAACCAGCGCTGTAAGTTTGAAATTGTCGACCTGACTTTATTTTACTATAAGGCTTGGGATTTCTAGGGGTTCACAAGCAAAATTTTCGGGCTCGTCCATTTTTGACTGGAATTTGACACATTAACCAACCTAACTGTTCAATGTGCGGTGGTCGTTTCCTTGGTAAAAACCATCTGTGTCACTTTGAATTTATTATTTATCTTTAACGACAGTATTTGAAGTTCTAATGGAATTCGGTCTTAAGAGATACCTAGTTTATACCATGTAAGTGCTTTCTTGATAAGTTGATCCTGTATAACTTGAGATAATTAATGAGGCTTTGCATGGATGACTACAAAAAGTCAGTTCACAACAACTGAATATGGGTATATTTGCTGCAAAACATGAACCATAATAGCAATGACAACCTTCAAAATTAGAAAAATTAGTACCTACCCAGATTGCATCAAGGGTTGCGTCTTTGGATTCTTGACCAAAGCTACAACCTTTTACCTGTTTGATGTTTTAATATTAATGATACAGTCTAAGTATAACGAATGACTTTTGGATTGAACCGTGTCATTGTTGATAGAAGAACTCAATGTTTCTCTACTTTGATAAAGAGCTTCATTAGGAGGTCATCACTAACAATAATCTTTGAAAACTTCAATACAGCCGGATAACGGACGTGAAAACACAAAACAGTCCCGTAATCAATCCAAGTTGGAAGATTATCCGGTGATATGGTAAACTTACATCGAAGGGGGTTGTATCAAAATACATTTACTAGACGCAGACTCTGTGATAAACTGTAGCATATTATAACAATAAGACATACATGCAGCGCAACTAAAGTGGTATTTATTTTCAATAAATTCGTGATATCGTATCGAAATAAAATATTCTCAGATGTTTTATCCACTATCTTGGAAGTACATAAAAAACTCCGGAAACGTCGTGTGATAAACGCCCAAGACAGTGGAAAAAGTCCGATACAACATCTCATAATAGACCACTGTTAAAAATGACATCAATCAGAGAACAAAATAAAATATTGTCTTTATAATCTCTAATTACAACCTGCTTGGAGCGAACTCAAGAACAAACTCACGTCACAGCATAACGTATGTAATTTTCAATTTGAAATGTAAGTTTAACGCATAAATAAACACAGCGCAAGGTCCGTAGGAAGTACGGATATAAATCACTATTGTATTAATAAACAGAAAAAATAAATATAACCTCATAAACTTACTCACGGTAATACATTTTCACTTGCTGCAAAATATGTATTTACAGTAAGCAAGATTGTGGCTTAGCTGTTGAATCCAGCTCTCTATGAAAACGAAGTCAAGGGGCCAAAACCGCAACTAGAAATTCCAATCAATGCAATTCACAAACCCAAATCTCAAAAATCCATCAAACCGAATCTAGAATCGCAAATCTAGCAAATAGAAAACCAAATTCATAAACCTGCAAAAACCCTGAAACAATAGAACGTCATTAGCGCACAGAAGCAGCGCACCTTTAAAAAACTTACTTCTGGTGTAAATCGGCTTAATGTTCTCTTCCCAGTCTTACGCAGCATAATCAAGAAGTGCAGACTTATCAAAAACCATCTAGGGTAGAATTTCAATGTGTAATGCCAAATTGCCAACATAGGCGTTCACGGTAGGACTTACCAAAAATCATCAAAACTGCTGTCTTCATATAAGTCCACTTATAAGGTGTTTCTTCCTTATTCCATTTATTTAATCTAACAATAATAATTGGGAAAAACAACGAAGACTCAGCAATAACCAAATCCTCCTAACGGGTTAGACGTCAGGTCTTTTCCGAATTCGGTGAATCATTTTTTAGCTAGTTTCCCTTTAGGTTTTTCGCCATAAATTCCTGATCCGGCACCAGTCTCAGTTTTAGAACCGTCTGTGTACGATATCAAGCTTCCAGAAGGCATATTCTGTTTGGCTGTTGATCGGTAACTTAGTGGATGTAAGAAAGAAAGACTATTGCTGCGGGAGAATCGATTTTCGGAGATTTTGGTGGCCGTGGATGAAGATGGCGATTAATTGCGAATTGTATATCCTCAACCAGGTAATCATTTTCTGTCTAAGAGATTTTCGATCGGTAGAAGAGTTTCGCCTCCAGCGTGGTTATATGATAAATTACCATGCTTTTCTATCCCTTAACCTTGCAAGGAGTTTAGAATCTGTCACAGTTTACACGTGGAGTTATCGTATGTTATGTATGAAAATAGGTGTACCAAATCTGATATGAAATGGGCATTTAGCCTCCCTTTCCTGGATTGTTACTCTTCCATTGTTAATTGGATTGTTAATATAGTAAAAGTGCGCGAGTACGGTCCTGTTTAGGGCGTGAAGCGCTTTATGTCATATGCACAGAGATAAACGCAGCTTAAACAGTGTTCGCTGTGACTTCAGCAGTTGCAAGCGGGCTCAGCCCAAAGTCGCGCGCTTATAAGCGGCGCTCAGTAAACCTCACCTGCGGCGGAATAAATAGAAGCGGCTGAAGCCAGGAAGTAAAATACATTTTGTTGCCTATAGGTGTTTGTGACTTATAAGCCAGTGTTTAAACTTAAAATAAACGATCTTATAATCGTGTACTAAGTAAGTACGCCATGGCGACACTTACAAAGGGGATTTCGAGACATTTCGATTGTTGCATGACGTCAGCCGACAGAGCGGAGCCAGGACTAGAAGACAGGGCTTCCCGCAGCATTAAGAGGTAATTTCTAACGAGTCCTTCAAGATATATCGTAATAGGAGACACAGCAGTTTCCATACTTTGTTTTATGGTAACCTGATACAAGAAATGATTGCAGTTTAAGCGATAAGGCTGTGTAAAGATTTTTCAAGCGCAAAGAAATGCGCTTCATAAACAATTAAATGCGTAGGCACGCGAAGCCGAAATTAACACTGTTATCTTTAGGAATGGCTATTCAATCTAGGTTTTCTGATTTTCCTAATGGTTTTATATGTGTGCTTTTAAAAGTTAATATATTTATGTTTATTTTTGTAAATAAATTAGCCTTTTTTGTGTACATGTTTGACGTTGTTTTCAGCAGTGAAGTGCAGGCCGCTTCCTGTTTGAACAGACTTTTCCTATCCACAATTTGAGTAACAATAAGAGCTTCGTGTATACTGAGCTAGCTAGGTGAACAACAGGGCAATTAATTTATAAAATAATTGAGGCGCACGGGACGCCCCATTTGAGTTTAACGTCGCGACAGAGGCACTACTAAACGATTTATTATTAAAAATATTAAAATAGGCTTATTTCAACAGTACCATAGCAATCCTTGCGGTGTAGCCTATCTAAAATAATAACATTAGTATAAATATGTGGAAAATTATTAAACAAACGAATTCTTCTCTAAAGTATTCTAATAGTTTTAAGTAATATAATAACGAAAAAACCAAAATGTTTTCATTTTTCGCATAACTGGAAAACATTAGATGCGCAACTGTGTCCTAATTTAATCAACTTCATATTCCTTACAATTTTCAAAATATCAATGGTGAACTGCAAAATTGAATAACCCTCTATATTTAAAGAAAATTACCAGCATGAAAAGGTGACATTCCGGCATCGCTATAGATACGCGAACTTTAACGTGAAAAAAATAGGTTAGGTATTTATTTACGTTAGCATTGACAACGTCGGGCGCGTAGTAATATTGATATTCTTATTTGGCGGTTATATTTTATGAATATTTTTCATTTTTTTATAGAGCTATAGAAATAACGGTATATGCATCTCGTCTGCAATATACTTTAGTGCACTAGATACTCAAATAACTAATTATTTATGTTGCTAGTGAGATTCAACTATTCGTTCTCAAAAAATATACATATATTAAAAGCATAAAACGCTATAATTGTTTCGGTGATTTGTTACGTCCGTTTTAAACGCACCTAAGCATTTATTTTGCTTGATTTCCTAACGTTAGCCCTAGTGATTTATCTCACCTTAGTTTTTCCTACAAGCTACTTAATTGCTACCTTTTTTTATTTAAATGATATCGTTTTATCTGTTACTTGGCGTGAACAACTTTATGAACTGACGATATTTAAATTTTCCTGTTTAAGCTGGGTTTAAGGTCCCGTGTGGTGTAGCTTGAACAAGCGTCCACGTTCGATCAGCAGAGTTAAGCAACGCTGTCTCTGGTCAGAACTTGGATGGGAGTTCCACGGCTGCATCTCTCGACGCCTCGTGGTACGGCTATCACGGAAAAAAGTTGGTCCCGGCGGTCATACAACATCATGACAGTCGTTAGTGGGGTTGGAAGTCCTCATAACTGCACAGCGACGCCTATAATTGGCCTTCCGGCTGTTGGCTGAGTGCGAATTAAAATAAAATAAATTGCTGTAGTTATATGTATTACTAATTTATGTGTATTTCCTACGTACCTTGCGCTTTGTTTATTTATGCATCAAGTTTATATTTATAATAGTAATATATATAATTAACATACATACTAGTGATGGGCTTATTCGAATGAAAAATAACCAGTTATCCGGTTATTGAAATAACCTGTGTAACTCGGTTTTCGTTCCAAGTATTCGAATGAAAAATAACCTCATCCTGATACGTAGTACGTGCCGTATCTCAGCGATCTGCGAGTGATCAAAATTCTGTAAATAATATGTCATTCATAACTAATAACCATAAGCAAGGCAGATTGTACTGAAAACACCATTTGGGCCTCTCGCTCTACAGTTTTCTCCGTTGCTTCCTTGCCGGCTGAGGCTCGCGGTCGATCCGTCGTCATATGATATGAACATAAATCAATTTTGCCGCCTTTAACCCGGCCGATCGATAAACATAAACGTTTTACCACTGCTTTTTATTGCGATTAGCAAGCAGTCTCGCATATTTCTTTCTTTCTACACTTCTTAATAAATACCTCTTAATTTCCAATACATAACACATAATGTACATATTATGTTTTGGTTATAGATAGGAAGAATGTAGGAGTAATTGAGCTAATGCAGAATAGCGAGTCGTAAAACTCATACAAATACAACAAGATATTATTAATTATTATTATATTATTATAAATCGCTAGCAATCGAAAACAATAAAGGTGTATCCTGATATATCTCATTCATATCCACAATTACTTATTGCACAAACTCCTTAGAAATCAAATAAAAATCATTTATACAGTTATTATAGTTAACGATTAACTGAGTTCCTCTGCTATCTGCAAGTTACGATGCCGATGCAGATGACGCTGAACTACGTAACCGGAAAACCAGCGAAATCGAAACGAATCGAAAGCCAAAATTTATTCGAATGATTATACAAATAATGACTCGGTTATTAATATCATTCGAATGCAAATAATTCGGTTATGAAAATTGTCCGGTTATGTCCATCACTAATACATACGTTGTGAACGCTACGTGTACAGGTCGTGGGTTTGATATTGTGTTCGCCTCAATTACTTGCGTACATTGTCTTTAGATATCATAGATTCTATATTTTACTTCGGTAACAGGAACTTTCATGTTATTTGTCTGCATTTATTGCAAATAAATATCAAATTAATTGCGACGCATTTATTGGTTATGAACTATTTTGGGTATTCACGGCTCGCTATCCTGCTTATATTGAAGTGTCGCAAGATTATTATTCGTTTTTTATTTCCGTTTATTCGAGCATTCAAAGCTCACAATTCTTACTGTGTTAAAAATCATGACCTTTAACACTTTGCCATTATCAGGCGTAAAATAAACTATCTACTTTCTAGACATTTTTTAACTTGATTAAAATTGTCCCATAATTATCTATTGAATGCATCTAAAAAATATATTTTAGGAATGACTAGTTGAATCTTATTGAAACTTTTCTTGTAATCTCAAAATTTGAGAAAGGATGGACAAATTAAAATTGTTAGTAGGTATTGATATTCTTTTTTGGCGTTTGTAGAAAAATATTGTTGATGGATATTTTTCATTATTTTCATAAAGCTATAGAAAAGACGTTCTATGCACCTCAGGCGCGTAATACTTTTCTTGTTGTGGATGCATAAATAACTAATTAAGTTATTTCGCCCGCAAAAATTGTTTCTACTGGGTAATTCACGAGGAGCAAGGTCCTTTCCATTCCAAAAACAGGCAACCCAAAATACAGGTCACTGAGTTTGTCAATGTAAATTTGTATTATGGTATTATTAATCAGAGATGCCTGTTTGATATGTTGCTGTTGCCATATGGTCAAATTTCTACTAGAATTTTGCCAATACTAAGGAACCAACTCTATCAAGAAATTTTTATATGCTGCACATAGCAGTAACTTCGGCATACCTGGAAAATACAGTTCTGACCCTTGGATCAGTAGTCAGGATGTTGAACCATTGAGCTGCCATTCCCAGTATTAACATTTAGTATTTTTTGCACTACTAGTCTCAGAACGCACCGTTATTGGTGTATCTTTAGGTCGTAAAGTTGATTTTCTCCACCAAGGGAGAGAAAGTAAAATAAACAATTTTCACCGTGGTAACTGATAAATTGCTAAGTTACCAAATATGACTATTTTAATTTTGACGTTTTAAAGAGCTGTATTGTCAGGTTGACAGTTAAAATATTTTCGAAAGTTGTTGGGAATTTAGGTATTAAGCCGTTTGGTAGTGCAAAAAATAGTATATACACCACGGTAGCGAATCGTCTTATAACCTTCGCGCTTAAGATACTTCGCGCTGCGCGCTCAGTATCTAATATGCGCTCAGGTTATAATACTGCGCTTCGCTACCTTGATGTATAATATACTATTATTCCACTCACCTATCGAATAAAATGCGAACAAAAACTTCAAAGTGTTATTTACAAATACATAAAGTGCCTTTTTTTTCTATAATAACTGTCAAAGTGTTACAATGTTGGTAGATATGTAGTAAAACACTAGGTAATTTTTATATCTCGTGTTGGTAGAACTTTTTCAAAATTATGCTTGTGTCAATTTTGAATGTCAAAGTTACTTAATTTAAACTCTTGACAAATTTCATTTTTTTACATAAAATCAAATGCTCATTATTTTCAAATATAGTAATTTTAATAATTAATAAATTTGCAGTATTTTACTGTTCTCTTCGTTTTACCCACTATTATGACATATCTGTCAAAATGACAAATCATTTTTTTAGTGGAAAAAATCACTAAAAATCTATGTATCAACATTATTAAAACTAGGGACCCTGCAGGAATGCAACTTACCCCCTAGAAAGTTGACCTTGAAAATTATTATAGAAAAAAAATGTTCTTTATCTAAGTTTAAGTACTTCCACTATCATAAAATAATAAGTACAACAATCTATTAATTTAGAAGGGTTTTAATATGCTCAGGGCTATGGAGAGTCCAGGGAAAAGTAGAACCTCTACCAATTCACTTCTTATATCCACACACTAGTGTGTGGGGGTACCATTTTGCAGGTGCCACTGTTATCCTAGTACGTCATGTATGCACACTATGAAATAAGCGTGGTAATGCGTCACGAAAACAATTTGAAGAGATTTTTCTTGTAAAATTTTCCTCATAAAAATGTGGACCAATGGGATGATCCCCTAGAACTCCACACTTCATAGGTAACGGGTGTCCCAATAAGAGTGTCCGATTTAATTTAAAAATAAAACGCATAGTTTTCTAGCGAGTGGTGATGTTTTTATCGCATTATCAAGTAGACATGTTCCGATTAAGTATGAAATAAAATATTAGGCAAATGGCCTCCACGGTTCTGAACACAGACCCTTGCTCTTTTAGTGAAATTTTCGATGACTTTTTTGCAGAGTTTGCGGCTCTAACTCACCGATAACGCATTGGATCTCGTTCTTGAGCTCGGGAATAGTCCGTGGCGCATTGGCATAGACGTGAGATTTCACAAAACCCCAGAGGAAGAAATCGCACGGCGTCAAATCGCACGATCTCGGTGGCCAGTTGACATCAGAATTTCGGGAGCTGATTCGGTCCGGAAATAGTTCCTCCAAGAAATGGGATTGTTTTATGCGCGGTGCGGCAGGTTGCGCCGTCCTGCTGGAACCACATGTCTTCCAGATCCATACCATCCAGATGAGGCCACAACAATTACGTTATCATGTTGCGGTACCGCAAACCGTTGACAGTTACAGCATTGCCAGCCTCATTTTCAAAAAATACGGGCCAATCACGCCGCCTGCCTAAAATCCGCACCAAACAGTGGCTCGTTGTGGGTGCATTTGTTTCTGTTGGATCACGTGAGGATTCTCTGAGCTCCAAATTCGACAATTTTGTTTGTTAACGAACCCGTTCAAATGAAAGTGCGGTGAAGATGATTTTTTTCGAAAAATCGGCATTCACTTCATTTTGCTCCATCACACATTGAACGAATTGACGGCGCTGTGCGTGGTCTGTTGGTTTGAGCTCCTGGGTCAGCTGAATCTTGTATGGATGAAGATGGAGGTCCTTCGTGAGAATTCGCTGCGTGGTGCTTCTCGAAGTTTGAAGTTGTTGTGAACGATGCCGAATTGATGTTCCCGAATTTTCGTCGACACTCTCGTTTAGCAGCGATGTTTTCGAGAGACCGACCGGTACGTCGACGCACAGAAGACATACTGTTCATAATCGACCCAGTTTCTTCAAATTTATTGATCACTCTTCGATTCGTTGTCACATTTGGTGCACTTTCACGACTGAAAATTCCGCGAATTTTGCGAGCGTTTTCAGCGTTTTCCCCATTTTTGTAATGGGTTTTCAAAATGATAACGCGTTGTTCCTTTGTGTAGCGCTCCATAATTAATAATCGAAACAATGGTAGATGGCAGCTGTCAAATTTCAGAGCTGCCACTTGCACAAAAAAAAATTGCGCAAAATTTAAATCGGGCACTCTTATTGGGACACCCGTTATTTACAGAATACAGCATCATCAAGCATGGAACCTGTGCATATCGATGGCAGTTGTACAGAGTGATTTTTAAAAAATTACAGCATGTAATGGATATCTTGAATCAGTTGGCAGTTCTGAAGTACATTGTCAGTCTATATAAATTCGAGGTTAGCAGGTAAGGTTTTGTTTGTCATTTGATACACAGTGACGCAAAACTTAACCTGTAAATCTCGAATTTGACATAGACTGACAATGCACTTCAGTACTGCCAACTGATTCAGGCTATTCAGGCCCGGCTGCTATTCAGTTTTAAAAAAATCACTCTGTACTTCATCACTGAAAAGAATGTTGGTCATGAAGTTATCCTCAATGCTCATTTGGTATTGAATAAATTGGCAGAACTGTACTAATTGTCTCGGAAAATAATTCTTTAAAATCCTGAACTCAAGTCATATGTCATTATGCAATTCATTTGCTTTAATGATCTTGAAACTGAAGACCAACTAATTTCTAGCTTCCTTGAGAGAGAGGAAACGGCCATACTAGGGGAACGTGTTCATGATATCAAAATAACAAAAAAGTTCAATAAACACCTGTCCGATTCTTAACTGTTACGGAGACATTAATTATTAATAGTAAGCGATAAACTGAGGAAAATAATATTTCGCATTTGTTATTTGTGGCCGCCACATCCAGCTGTTATTGTTAGTTAGTGCTACACACTACCGCAATGCGGGCGATATTTACACATCAAGAATATGCCGATATGATTTTCATTTATGGGTACTGCAACGGGAACGCTAGACTTGCTGAATATCAACGTTAAGAATCATACATATGTTTATAAGACTTTTTTTGTTAATTTGATCTTCTGAACATGTTCATTGAGAATGGCCGTTTCCTCCCGAATAACCCTGTATAAATCAATACTTCCTGAACTTTTTGCTATTTATGAAGTTTGAAATTCATTTTTTTTTCCTGTATAACTTGCTTTTTGCATTTTTCAGATTTTAAACGACATATATTAGTTTAACGTTTACCCTTCTGAAATTAATTTACAAGCTACTACTAATTTTTTATGCTATAAAGGAAATATTATATTTATATAAAACATTTATTTACATAAATTACAAAGACCAGAATATAAAATTTTTATTATACAAATTTAAACACACAGTTATACTTTCCCAGTATACTTATAATACTTCTTATAATTTTCAAACATAACCTTAAACATTTCAGTCGAAGCCGTGCTGAGAATCCGCATTAAATACGAAATTGCATGTTGGTCACACAGCGCCACCAAACTGTACAAACAGTTATTTAAATGGATCTGAAAAAATTACATTTAATTTTGACGTATTCTACATTAAACAGTGCTCACCTTAATATTAGGATACAAAGTGACTTCCTCATATTGCTTGAGTATCTCGGCAATTAAATAGGGAGCAAGCCGCACCATGGGTCTGCTGTACGAAACTAAAATATTTGTCAGCTTTTCCAGCTTATGGGCACAATCGGCCAATTGCTGGACTTGGCTGGCCTCCAGTTTCTTGTCCGAATTGCTCTGGGCACACAGAGCATTCAGGAGGGCTCTGTAGCGCTGCAGGTATGTGGGCAGGTAATCCATCATTAATGCTTTTCTGTGCTTCAATAAGGCTTCCAGCAACGAAATACAAAGCATGTATTTAGGTATGAACGCACAGGAACTGCTTGATAGTATTGTGGAAGCTGTGATCAGCATTGCTTCAACCAGAGGTCCCGTTAAAAGAAGCTAAAACAAAGTTTAATTATTTTAATGAAAATCGTACGACACTCATTAATGATCAATAGAAAAATTAGTTCACGAGCCGTAACCAAGACAACAACAAAATTTCTTGGAAATATTTTGTAGGTAGACTAACCTAACTGTGATTAATAAGTGGAAATTTTTTGACATTCACTGTTGTTAATATGTTGGTAGCTTTGTAAGTCTATGTTAAATTCGAGGTTAGCAGGTTAGGTTTTGCGTCAATCTATGTCAAAACTGACGCAAAACCTAACCTGCTAATCTCGAATTTGACATAGACTTACAATCCCGCGTACCGCCCGTGCCGATTAATACGTTGTTTCTGTGCACTCTAAAAAATAACCGGAAAGAATTAATGCTCTTATGAGATTATCAGTGAAAATTATGGCAACAAAAGGGATTAAAATGGAAATTTAACATTTCAATTCAATTCAATTACAATATTTTATCTACGTCTGCTTGGATAAAATCCTATAATCACATTCATTTCAATTCGTTAATGAATGCCATTATCTAACTCAGTTAGACAATGAAATCAGATCCATTTGCGTTACGTAATGAAACTTATTACGTAACTCAAATTTCATTACCTAACTGAAATAGTATTAATGAATGACATTTGCCTCCTATATTTTTGTAAATGACAGATTTGGCGTTTCTCTTAATGCACTTCTCTCAATTTTAGACAGTCGTAGATAAAATTTTCTACAATACATGTGTGATAATGCATCATTAATATACTTTTGTGCTTATATAACTCGTGCTACACAGTCGTTTGTGACTTTCACACACGTATTGCAATGGTTTAATGCCCACAGCAATTCTGGTTGCATAACTAAGACATAAAAATGAAATAAAAATAGGCCCAGAATTGATATTTAGTTTATTGCAACATTAAAGTAATTGTTATACACTAATAAATGCACAGGATATGATTAGCAGTAGCTATAATTTGATTGACTGAAGTTAGCATTAGATTAAGGCAGTATCAAAGGGGTTACGTTTAGCTTAATTATTCATAATTGATGTTCGTTGTGGCAAACACACCTTAATTTATGTGACTGACAGATTTGCTTTTGTAACGTCAATACAAGAATATGATTTGAATAATATACAGAGATGTTTTGAGATGTATGAAAGTTATTTACAGCGTTAGTGTTAAAAATTATGAGGCCAACAAACGCTAACACAGCTGAAAGGTGAAAAGCGATGTAAAAGAAGCATAGAATGCAAAGAGCATGATAAAACTACCTAAGTTAGAAGAAAAACAATAGTGCAGTGCTAATCAAAACTCGTGACAACAGTGTAATTAAAATTAATAGAAAAAAAGCAGAAAATTGTAAGGTTATAAAGTGCCACGAATTGACAATTATTGAAAAACAGTATAGTTTCTGAATAACATTGTATCAAAACTCACTTCTAAAACAGTTGTAATTAGTTGCTAAGCTACCTGATGTTCGTTTGTTATTTTTGTTAACCCAAGCCATAATAAAAGATAGCGGTGTACAAGTGGGGCTCCTATAAACTTGTCATTTTTTACTATAAAAGTATTTGTAGCTGTTTTTATTTAATCACCAGTCCGCAGAGTGCCTGTGTGTAAATTTTCATCGAGTTTGAAACTCCCAGTAAAGCGGGATTTGAAATTGCAAGTTTTTCCAAGTGAATCCAACTTCAGGGCTGGTTTTCGAGCAGTTTGAGGCATCGGCCAGCTGAAATTTTAAGTGCATCGTGTAGAGGAGTCCTTCCTTGGTGTCTATGTCCAGAAATCAGAAGCCAGAAAAGTTCCAGATTTGTGTAATCGCCGTGGCGTCCCTTGGAAATGTAGCCAGCCTACGAAGCCCACATTTCGAGGTATTTTTGACCAGCAAGGGGATTTCGAGAGGCCTTCAAAGTTGTGCTGTACATGCAGGAGATACCGTACAAAGTTCTGAACGTGGTTCCAGCTGTGGGGATTCATCCAAAGAAATTTGATTGAGGTAACGTCCCTTGATTTTGCAGTTAGGCATCAGATTTGGATCAAGTTGCAGGAAGTTGAACAAAAGAGTCCGCGTCCCTGATACGTCACAGAAACAATCAGGTTAGCCGTATTACGTCACTATTATTTGCATCTGATGTGAAATTTATCACTTGTTGGTAATTTTGAATTCAATTAAGCTATTTTGTATCTTATTAATTTGAAAAAAAACATTTTATTCCATAAAAAGAATTTGACACTCAAAGTTTTGACATTAATGGTATCTTTGATTACCTATACCAAAATAGTCTTTTAATAAAGAATCATTCAATAGTAAGGGCCATTAATCGACGATTTTGTATGCATTAATGAAACTCATAAATAGACGATCAACGGAAAATTGTATTTAACATTACGCCGATATTGAGCATATAACGTACGATAATAAAGTTTGAAGCTGAGGCTAATAAATTATTCCAGTCAGTTATATGTAATATCGGCCGAATGTTGTTTACCACTTTTCGTAATATCTACTTAAAGTGGTCAATTTTTTTATAATATGCGATGTTGTATAAATGAAATAGTACTTACTAATAACCTGAGTCCCGCACGTAATTTGGTAGTGTAGCAACGGATGTATACAAATCCGTTTTCAAATAAATTAAAACGATCTACGTAGTGCAACAACGGTTCTAATGGCCGTGGCTGGTGCAAGGTCAAGAAATAATAAATTGCTATTATGTACAACCTCTCGATGAGAAGATAGAAATAGAGCAACCACATTTTTCAAATGGATACAACCTGAGTCTTACCTACATACTGTAATGATGCCCTTAACTATGTAATAAGGGTTTTAGTAAAAATATAAATAATAATTAAAGCAAATCACCACAATTTATAACTTAAACAGCTTTAATCATGAATTTCTGTGTCAATCTCAGGGCTTATTAAAATGATGTAATTATTTGCTAAATAAATGGTTTATTGCTCTTTCCAGTTTATTCATTTGCAATCAATAAATTAAAGCTCCAGTTTAGCACGTGAACAAAACTCCTGTCACAGGGGTAGGTTCAAGAACTTGTATTACAAATACTTTTGTGTAGGATAAATTAATTAGTATGGCAACTGTTTAAATTCGTATCTGACAGCTTTAACCTTAAAACTTTGCGCAATTAATTCATACACCAAAATGGCAAAAAACACATCAGGTAAAATAAAATGCAAATTATGTGACGTAGTTTCCGGCTAATCTGGTTAGTTTCAGTGACGCAAAACGACGTGCGACGTGCATTTGTTTAATTTCCTGGCAAATCTCCAAATCTCTGCATTTCCTGGGGACGCCACCTCGATTAACCGAATCTGGATAAATCTATGCAACTGGGAGCATGTTCACCACCTCGTACGATGTTTAATCTTGACCCAAAATTTATGGGCCTTCGGCAACAGCTTCCCTGTGAATTTTACCTTGCAAAGTGGGTTTCTTTGGCTGGCTTCACACAATGAAAGGACGCTACGGCAATTACGGACTTGGTGATGGCTTCTTGCTCCAAATTTCTGCACCCAGGCACTCAGGAACGTCTGCTGTACACAGGCCCGGCCTAAGAGCAAAATGCTGTGTGTGCAATAATGAGTTTTGGCGCCCCTTACAATGAAAATGAGTATAGAAAACCCTCCAAAAAATGGTATGGGTGCTCCATAACTAAAATTTGTCAGAACTTAATACCTGAAGTTGGCATTTTAAAGGGATTGAAAACCAAAAACTAAAACTAGTCATAAATAGTAAATATTAAAGTAAAGTATTTAGTACCTTTTCAGTGCTTTTATTTTTTTAAATAACTTTCTTCTAGTACTAATTCTTTTAACTGACTTTTTCAAACTTCAATAAGCATGCTGTACTGTACTTGTGTAAAGAGCAAACTCCTAACAAATTCTTTTACTCAGTTTATTGTTTTGTCAGCTACAAAATAACAAACACATTTTTGTACTGCAACAAAATTTTTATTTGATTTAATATTCATATATATTTCAGTTTGAATATATTAATATTAAAAAGTTACGTCATTACATTAGCAACAGTACGAAAAAGTTCAGAAATATAAACTTTGGTATTCACTTCTCTAGAAAAGGTACATCAATATAACTATAAAATTATAGTAGTGTAAAATATCAAGAAAAAATGTTAAAGAAAATTTATTAAAATAATCTGTATTATACACTGAACAGTGGACCTTCCTAGCTTTAGCAGCCGAAAATGTTTTTATTATTGCATCATAATCTAATTACGATAAAATATCATTTTCAATGGAAAAAATTGCAAGGTTGTTCAGTCTTTCTATTTGTTGAACCAAAATTATTAATATATTCAAATGGCTAATTTGCATTCAAAATTACAGTACATAAAAAGTAACTTTTTTACTATATTATTTTTTATACTTTTTTCTCATTTCGGCACCCCTCCCAAAATCGCATGTGTGCGACCGCACACGTCTCACACGCCTTAGGCCCACCCTGGCTGTACATGCTACATATATGATTCTTGCTGGCCAATACTTCTAACTATTGGAAAAGAAGCCCTGATGCCCGACGCACTTGTATGATACCTCACAGAGCTAATCCCTATTCAGTGGGATGTGTTACCACGATGAAAATTATACTCAAAGATGATCTGCACACTGGTGAATATGAAAAACCCTTTATTTTTAAATTCACATGAAAACTGGGAGCACCTCTTGCACCAACACAAATTTTACAAGGCTTGTTTTGTTCTTTTTTTTAACAATTGACTGTCTCGTATCCTAGTAACCTAGATTTACAATTGTTTTATGAAATAAGTATGGATTTAATGTTTTTACTTAAGAACTAAAGTTTTGATGTAATGTCTTTAACTTGGGAACTAAATTGGTTTTTTCTTGGAAAATGACAAACGTAACACTTTTCTCTGCTTTTAATCACTTCAGGTTTAAATGCACTGTTTCACATGTTTATTTTAGCACTGCACAATGTCTGCGTCCTTTGATAGTTAGCCATATTACTGCTCTTTGCAATCTTTATTTCTTCTCTGCTTTGCACCGTTTCTTTACCCGTCAGTTGTCTTGCTGTTTGCTGATGATACAAACTTTTACTCATAACGCTCATATAATTTTTGTAACTACACAAACCATCTATGTATTATATCAAAATTCATATTATTGTATTGATTTCACCAAACTCAAATCTGTCAGCTACATAAATTAAGCTGTGACTGCCCCTCCAAACACCAATTATGAATAAAGCGCTCAACGTAACCCTTTTGATTCTGCTTTATCTAATGCTAACCTTTCTCAATCAAATTATAGTTACTGCTAATCATATCACGTGCATTTATTAGTGTAAAATACTGACTTTATCTTGCAATACATAAAACATTAATTCTGTGCTCATCTTGAATTATCCTTTCATTTTCGTGTTAGTTAGCCAACCAGAATTGTTGTGGGCAGTAAACCATTGCAATACCTACAGATAAATTGTCAATAGTACTAAGATTATGTGCTAAAGGAAACTTATACAGTCTACATGGAAAGAATTAGTATAAAGGCAGTTTGTACCACTTACATGCGAATTTTGTATGATGTTAACTTCAAACTTAACGATATGTTCAAACACGTCTTCTCTTTGGCAATGCTTGTCATCTTGCAGATGCATAAGTACCGTCTCTAACAACAGCGACTCCAAAGTTCTCTGCCACATTTCAGTCTTTTCTTGGTTAAAATCACAGCCCAAAATGGCATTCCATATCTTCAACTGCTCGGAAAACTGCTTGGGATCGTCCTTTATGACCTGGGACTAAACAAGACAATAGAAACATGGCCAAGTTCACCGTAACTACTTACTGCAAGTTTGAGCAAATCCGCCGATATGGTAGAAAACTGTTGGCTGGGTATATGCCCAAAAATTAAAGTGACGAGCTTAGAATAATTCTCATCTTCCCTGGCTTCGGTACTCAAATTTTGGCAGTATTTCCACGCCTTGAAAACGAATTCTTCTTGCACTTCTTTCAGTTTTGATTTGTTGTGTATTATACTGGTGAGCAGTAACAGAGAGCCTCTGATATTTGAGCTAGTTTGGTTATGTTTACCAAGCTGAAAAACACCGTTGTAAGTATCAATGATTAAAATAAGCAATTACACTTACAATTGCTGTAACAAAGTTATCTAAATAAGGCAACAATTGCTTAACCCCTTCGTCCGACTCTTTCGCCAAATAATATTTCAGTGCTAGGGCATACGCTTCTACCAATTCGACTATATCAGGCAGATCTTTGTGCTTCTTCACGAGCTCAGTGATGCTTTTACAAATCTCTTCCTGGTACGTAACCAGTAGAGCCTTGATGTGAGCTGGATGTTTTGATTTTTTGTTCTAAAATTTACCTTTGAACTATTTTCAAGTGATAGAATTAGACGCTTACCTTGTTAATGCAATTTAAAACAAGTGTCGTGCAGTGGAGATACCGCTCTCGTTCGATATTTTGTGAAAGATGGTCGATTCCAGCTTTGAGTAGCTCAATGTCTTCTTCTTTTCTAAAGATATTTTGTAGGATACATGCAAATATGTCTGAATATCGTTCAAACGTGTCAATGATGGTCTGTGTGGTCGAAAATGGCTCAATTAGAGGCTTAAATGATCCTGAGAAGTTTTGGGCTAGACCTGAAAGATTACAGTAGCACAGTTTACGTTTACTTTTTACCAGTTTTGATAGGGTATTATTATTTTTGAAAACTTTGTCAATATAATCAATGTACTTTAAGGGTATGAAGCTTGTAACAGACTAATTTGTGTCACCCTATATATACATATATACTGCGATGAATTGAAAGCTCCACGTTGGGCTTGCTATATAAATTTGCGATGGCACTTTGATTGCTTTTTATATTATTAATTAAATTCTAAAATTGTAGGCCAAGTCATCTAATATTGCTTGATTGTCATATAAAAATTAATTAGATTGATTAAAATATGCTGTCTTGTATTTTTATTTACTTGATCCAAAATAAATCGTAGTATGCCCTTTTAATATTTTATTTATCTGCAATTTATTATATCGAAACGCTAGCTCAGTAGAACAATTAACTCTAATCCCAGGGTGAAATCCTAATAGATTGTAATTTTTACTTGATCTGGTGCGCCACTGTACACCTAAATTAGTTCCAAAACGCGGTAGCTAATGTATGCAATACTGTCAAAACCTACAAAATGGTTCGTATCGTGCAGTCAGCGTTGTTGACGTTAAAATAAGCAAAATTGTGAAGAGGTATTTATTCAAATCTTTGCACTTTGGCGGTAATTAACAGCTTTTGTTTCAGGCATTAATTTGATCCATGACGTCAGAAGGGACGCCGTCTAGATCTCGCAATTGTTTCACCTTCGCCTAACCTCAAATTTGGGAAAACGCTTATAATTTGAACTGCGCCTTCGCTGGATGCTGGGATATGCTCGAATCTTGACAAGCAAGGTCTGGTCTCGTATGCACACAAATTTCCGGATGCTAACGCTGATACTTTTAGGCTAAATCGGTACCTTAAAAATTGGTGGTGTTCGTCGCAATGCTCGGAAAGGAGCCTCAGTAGGTATCTGCCTCTGGAACAGTTTTCTGCGGTGTTGATGCTGTTGGTCGGTGGTCTCCTGCAGTCCGGCCTGATGCGTCGCAGTGGAAATCCCTGGCTCAAGACCCTTATTTTGGCCGGAATCGAAGGTCAGAATCTCGATGTGATCGGCTGCCGGAAAACCTCAGAGGTGCTCTCGATGAAAATTTATTTTTTCGTTGCGGAAAACGCCATAAACATTCACACATAAACTAGGACACTTGCCCAACACAATGATATACTTTTTATGTGTAGATAAATATGGTAATTTATTATGTTAAAACTTCAATTAAAGTGGAGCACAAAAACTACATGTCAAGCTCTTAATTAATTCCTTTGTTCTCTCCTGTCCGTTATTATAACAAATTCTAATCTATTACTATGGTTACAAAGCTAACGGAAATTAGTTTTGATCAAATTAAGTACATTTTGGAAATAAGTTTGATTACAAATTATCAAATTTACAAATTTCTTACAACTAAAATATTGTCCATTTCTTAATTTTATGTCTCTTTGCGCCACAAACACGTTTTATTATTTGCTCTGCTCTTTTTCACTCGCGTTAATTGCACTGATTACTTTACAGAGTTCATTTCTTCACAATTGCTTTTCCATGTCCTTCTGTCTGCTTTTCACTTGCTTTTTCATGTCTTACTGTCTGCTTTTCCAATTGCTATTTCCTGTCTTTCTGCCTGCCTTCTAAATTGCTCTTTGCAACGTACTATTATTTTATTCTGGCTTATTTCACCTTCGTAGATTGCTCACAAAGTTCCCTGCTTAACTATATTGAAATCTACGCTTCATAGACATGCACATAGCAAACCTTTTTGTGACTATTCATTTCTTTCTGTTCGGATATTCATTCTGCACATACCTAATATTTAATTAATTTGAACGTCAACTCGATCCCTGTGAAAAACAAGCTTTGCCCTTTGCGTTCCTTAATCAATTCATTTATTAATACTGGCAACTCTTTTCCAATGTATTTACTAATTGAAATTTAAGCTTAGTATTGCAGTTACATAAAACACCCCAACTCTGTGCTTATTGACTTGTTTCTTAAGTTGTACTGCTAGCAGAGTCGAGTCGTGGGCCTAAGACCATTACAATACATATACATATAAGACTCTAACAGCCGTATTCATAGTCGTTCGCCAGCGGTTCGCCGGAGTTTCGTTATGAATAGTATGTTGGCGGTACTGTACGGTATGTCAAATTCGAGGTTATCAGGTTAGGTTTTCCGTCAGTTTTGACAGAAATTGACACAAAATCTAACCTGCTAACCTCGAATTTGACATAGACGTACAGTGCCGCCAACATACTATTCATAACGAAACTCCGGCGAACCGCTGGCGAACGACTATGAATACGGCTGTAAGTGTCTCGCGAGTGCGTGAGTGAATTTGCAAGCCAGTGGAGTTATAAATAGAAAAAGCCCGTGATGCGCAGGGCGTTAGCAAACTGCGTGGTGTTTGCCCACGAAGCAGTCGCACCCAAGCTAGCAACGTGCATGCGGCGTCCTAAAATCCCAAGGACACCTAATTTAAAAGTGCAATATCAAGTGCCTGTGTGGATTTGCGTTAGCAAGCAGCTGACGCCCGTTGCATCTCCAGCCGAGGTGCAGTTTTCAAAAGCGAATAATCACCTTGGCGGTGTTCCATTCAACACAGCCCGAAGCTGTAATTTTGGCCTCAACGAAGCACACCATGCTGGCCCCAGCTCTTTAGTGGAAATATTAAAGCCAGGTTAGTTTCTACTTAAAATTGCAATACGAAGTAAGAAGTAATTGCGATATCGTGTTGTTCTCGTGCCCAAGATAACGGGAAATTTTCTGCAATCGGCACGCAGTTATTGCGTCATTTTCTAAAACAGCATGGCCGCTTGAATTGAACTTGCCCAGGGAGCGCTTCCCGCAATCAGAGCGTTTAAAGAATAGACAGCTTCGCATTTGGTGTATTTGGCATTTGACTTTGTATCGACAGTTGAACATTAGCGCACTATTTAAGGTGTTTTCATGCATGTAACGTACATTCTTTTTATATGAATAGGGTGTATTTTTACATGTATTTTTCTGTAATAACGCAAATAGAAACAGATTTCGCTCATAGATAATTAAAGTATTGTTGACAGCTTCATTGTATGTTTGGACGTCATTCATTCTTGTTGTTTTATACACATGTATTCGGTTGTATTCGTGCTTTTCTTACAGATTATATATCTTTTTTATGTAAACTGTTGGGTTTTTATTGCTGGCAGTGTTTGCATGCATAATTTCAGGTGACAATAAGCAACTCCAGAACAATATTAGCTTTCGCTTAGCTTGAAACGGGCCAATTCGTGCCACATGTATTTACATATTTCATACCTTTTTATTATATACACGATTAGCAATAAAACCTGACAGTATGTGTTACTATGTCCTATTCAAGTAGCAGCGCATTATAAGTAAGAAACTCGTTGTAGGCGACGGCCAACTATACGGTTTCGCATGCGAATTCATTAGTGCAACGTGCGGGAATGTGCAAACCCTGCAATGTAATTCGGAAAACAAAGAACCGCGGAAACGACACTGTGGCCCGCAAGCGAACTCATTCGCTCCCAAGCTGGTGAAG
This sequence comes from Agriotes lineatus, assembly GCA_940337035.1. NCBI lineage: Eukaryota > Metazoa > Arthropoda > Insecta > Coleoptera > Elateridae > Agriotes > Agriotes lineatus. The sequence goes on from CALNHX010000853.1 coordinate 122,716, forward strand.
GGCGCGGGTCGACCTTTTAAAAGTGTTTTGAACATTTGCGCATGCAAACCGCCGAAGATGTGCATCTTTAGCCTAGGTGCAAGATATTTAAGCGAAATAGCACATAAGTGAGGCCGCAGTGTTTCAATCCGAAATCGATAGAAGCTGCGATTTCGACATGCAGAAGGCCCCAGCGCTGGTCCCGACTCTTTGGTAGACGTCTTGAAATAAGGTTAGTTCCTACTTGAAATCGCGCTACGAAATAAGCAGTTAGCAATTGTAATAAATAATTGCGCAACTGGCGGCCATGTGTTTGCAGTCCAGATAACGGAGAAGTACCGGCCGCTATCATGTAGGCATCACGTCATTTGCCGACTCGGAACCCAGGGGCTTCAAACAGCAATGCATCCTGAAGAATCCACAACTTCGCGTTCAAGCTACTCGTGTGTGCGGAATTATTTTAGACCTTGCGCTCGTGGACTTTGCTGTGCATGAACTACTGAACTTTTAGGATCCAGTTAAGGCATTTTCCCATGTGCAGCACACAACTGCTTTATGTATATTTTTTTGTGTGTCTATGTTTTCTTACAGATTATATGTATTCATGTAAACTGTTGGGTTTTTATTACCATTGGTGTGTGCCTATGTAAGTACATTTCAGGTGACAACGAACTGATCTCAAACATTATTAGCTTTCCCTTAGCCGCACTGATGATGCTGATAGGGTCTCATAGCTCAGCGATTGAATAAGCGAGCAAACCAGGGCATTGTAACGTAATAATTCAGTAGTGTGTAGGGCTAGGCAAAAGGCTGTGTTACAAGCTGCACTGAGTTTATGTCTCTACGACTGTTTAAGGTAGCAAAACCCAGGGCAATATATATTAATAGTACAGTAGAGTATAGGGAAAAGTAGAAGTAGTGTTACAAGCTGATGTATATCAATTTGTGATTGGCTTTCAACAAATACATGGCACCACAAATATATTATTATAGATTTTCAGATTCAAATGTGGAAAATGCATGTAAAAAGCAAGAATATCAAACACCACATTGGCATTATAAGTAGAAACAATCAAAACACAAACCCGAATTTACAGTTAAAACCTCGATTTTCATTAAATTGCAAAGACTGAAAGAACGAGCAAGTGTAATAGATAGATGAAACAAAAATAGTTAACAGCATATTTAATAAGATAGTGAATGACCAGTTGGAAGACCAGAAGAAATTTACAATAATAACAGATAATAAATGGAATAATACTAATATTATGAAGACAAAATGTGGAATGTTAGAAGTACCAGAGGAAAAGAGATAGAACTATTAAAAATAATGGAAAAAATGAATGTAGATATATTGGAAGTGTAGAAAACCAAAAGAAAAGAAATGGTGGACAGGAGTAGACAAAAATGACAGAACAAGATAAATAAAAAATAAAAGAGGTAATAAAAAAAGACATGTACGAAACAATAATGTTGGCATCGGCACAAATAAAAATCAAACCCTTAACATGGATGCAACAGTGGATGAACTACAAAAAGAACTAGATAATTATCAATCTAGTGAAAATGAATATGAACTGAAGAGTGGATAAGAAAAAACAAGGGATGAAGAGTTGGATGGAAATAGAGGAAGAAGACGATAGAAATGAAAATGGGCAAAGAATAATACAGATACGTATTGAGATCTAGCAAATACAAAGCTTCCACATAAGGAGACACAAATTTATAAAAAGGAACAAAGGATGAAAAAAGTAAAAGAAGTATAAGTTACGAGGGGAATGGAACTAGGGAGTGACTACGATTGGAATTCAAAGTTATAGCAGAGGGAAAAGAAGGAAAAAAAATATTATAAAATAATATAAAAGAAAACAAGTACGAAAAAATAAAAAATAGAAAGGAGATGGAAGCACTTAAAAAGAACCTATTGGAAGCAGCTAGGAAGAGCTGTGATGTCACTAACATAGGAAATAAACAAAAGAAAAGAATAAATTGGTGTGGAACTGCAACAGAGATGGAGTAAAAGATAACAAAAAACCTGTAAGGCTATGATATATACTAGAAAAGACAAAAAATTGCAAAAGAAACGGTAAAGGCAAGTTGAGAAACAACAGGAGCAGAATTTGGGGAAAAGATCGCAAAAACCAGAAGCTATTCTATGAAACATCAAGGTAAAATACACTAAAAAAAATATAAGGGAGGAAAACCGTTAACTAAAGAGGAAGACATTATGAATAGCAGGAAAATATACTTCCAAAGTTTGTTAGAAAAAAACGAAGTAGTGAAGGAAATGAGAGAAGAAGCAAGGAATGACGATGCTAACGTAACACAAGAAAAACAGAAGAAAGAAAAGAATCTGATGAGGCTATAAACAATGCAGAGAAAGTATATCAATTGTGCTACGTAGATGACATGGTAATACTGAGGAACACTGAGAGGGATCGACTTAATTAATGAACAGTTCAAGGAAATAAACATGACAATAAAGATAGATAAGATGAAGAATATGGTAATAGCAAAACAGAATATACCAATACAGGCCAAAAAATCGAGGAGGTTAACAAATTTAAATAGTGAATACATAATGTACAAATCAGGAAACCTAAAAGAACAGTAGCAGCAGGCAGACCATCTAAGTTAATAAACACAAACTTTCTGAATAAAAAAGAAATAGCAAAAGAGGTTAAAGCAGAAGTCATTAAGTTTATCTCGGGCCTTCTATCGAATGGAAACTCGATCCGTTCCGTGTCCATCCACGTGAATTTTACGAGACCAGCTGAGTTAGTGTGCAGCTAAGTTCAGGTAGATGTGGTTGACATTTTCTGTTCCTGCCAAACCATTACATAAACTAACCATCATGAATAATGGTACACATAGCAGTTTGTAAGCGTCTGTTTTTGACTGTGTTATAAGTTGTACCGAGTTTCTTCTTCATCTTCTTCATCTAAAAACCCTGGTACCCTAAACAGGTGTCGGGTTGTGGTTTGTTTATTCTTTTATCCATTCTTTCCATTTCTTCCTGTCTCCGGCACAATTCTTCATCTCGCCTAGTGTTTTGCCTCTCGTCAGTCCTATTTTGGTTATCTGATTCATCCATGTTATTCTTGGTCTGCCCCTTTTCCTTTTCCTGAGTTGTTTAGCCGAGTTTCAAAATAAAAATTATACACGAAAAATAAGGTTATGTACGTGTTTGATGTATGATAAAGCAAAGTGAAATAGTTATCTTCTTCTAACGTGTCATTTATCTCCGTTCAATTATAACAGCCTTGCTTATGGATCGTAGTGTCCGTTAAAATACTGTACAACAAAAATGCTGTAGTTTATAACAGGGACTGATTTGTCACGATCGGATGGAATTTCCATCCGATAGAAGCTCCGAGATAAACGCACTCATTAAGAAAGTAATAAAACCAATGCATATGAAACCTGGACGATCAGCACAAAACAGCTGAGTAGACTAAACAGTATGGAAGTGAGATTTTTAAAAAGAATCCAGGACAAAACTAGATTTGTACGCTGACAGACTTCGACGCCTGTACATATATGTTAATCAATGTGTTAGACCAATAGATCGGTTTGCTTTATGTTGTCTTATGATTTCCCCACGTGCCTGTGCATGCTTATTTTCAGGGTGAATTATTCACTGTGAAAAGATTTATGTAAGGTGGAGCGAATATTTCTGCTAAAGAAGAATGGAGATTTGCAAATGTTTGCAGATGTTTTTTACCTGACTAGTCAGAGTTCGCTTAATTGGTTTTGTGGGAATCTAGAGCAACAACTCTCCAGTGCATTCTGTACAACTCAAAATAAGTATAATGTTTAATAGTCCAGTTACATTAGACGAAAAAACGCAGCATCTGCCGAAAAAATCGAAGTGAGCTGAAATTTTGCACACACCTTTATTTTGACATTACAAATAATGTGTCAAAAGTCCCCATCGATATCGCACTTGCATTTTCAGCTATTCAAGATCAAAGGTCACAGAAATCAGATTGTCGCAAATATCTTGCTTTCTATGGGTCGTACGACTTTTTTAGTTATTACAAAAAATAAAGGCTAGAAAATTCTCTACAAAATAGGTTATATAGGTTTTTTTACGTACAATCAACCATTCAGTAAATAACACTGCTAAGTTTTGCAACAAGGCACACAACCGATTATATTCAATACCTGAACCATTACTTTTACAAGCATCAAAAGTCATGACTAATCAAAAATGTAGTTATTAGAGAGGGTATCCAATATTCTAGACAAGGCGGTGCATGCCTCACCTGTAAAGCAGAGGTAATTGAGAAATTTGGAACAGCTTTATTAGCAAAAGGCTTATTTAAAAAAAATGAGCCACCCAAAAAAATTATCCTCTACTGTATTTTAACCTTGAGTCACAGCCGTCGAGCTCAGTAGGTGCAGTTTTTGGTGACCCTTTATTGTTATGAAGACCGACGTCCCCGTATTCTTGTGTGCCAGGCAGGCATTATACCACGCCGTCGTGGGATTCATCGCACATGGGCATGCAAAAGGTCACCGTATCGTTTCCTATGAGGAGTATGTGTCGTCAACCAGTACAGCTGCAGCGTTGCAGTTTCCTTGCACTGTGAGACGGGTTCCCGACACTAACGGCGAGGACAGGCGAAGCTGCAATGAACAAGGTAGCGTGTGTAGCAATGTAGATAAATATTAGCCACCCGCTCTGGGCCACATGTAAACAATCATATTCTTGCGTTCAGATAAATGTTAGCCGCGCGGTCTGGGTTGTGTGTAAAAACGTTGTTTGCATCTTGAGTTTATGTACTTGTTATCATCAGTTTTTGATATTAGACATTTGCGAAAATTAAACCAAAGTATCTCTCATTCAGCAATCGTTAGTCAGATGATGTATCGGTACCTACTGTAATTTGAGTAAATAATCTCAGAACTGCGTATTACTGTAACCTAACCTAAAATGTGCGCACTTGCACGTTTACTGATCTGATGCATCTAGTAGATTCTGTACAATTTTCAAAGCTCATAGTTGTACATAGTCCCTTTTTACTGGTTCTTATTTTGTACGCTGACAGACTTTGGCGCCTGTACATATATGTTAATCAATGTGTTAGACCAATAGATCGGTTTGCTATATGTTGTCTTATGATTTCCCCACGTGCCTGTGCATGCTTATTTTCAGGGTGAATTATCCACTGCGAAAAGGTTTATGTAAGGTGGAGCCTGGAAGAAGTTCTTATGCGTCGCAGGTAGGTTAGGGCGCTCGCTGCCGCAGTGCTGGGAGTCGAGAGGCTGTACACACCGATTCTGAAATTTCCCGTTTAGCTTTGGATTTCGTCAAGGTGGAAAGTGGAAAGGTAGGCTCATTTGCTCCCTTGTTTCTCGGTGGGCTTACCTTTGTATTCTCACTCTGATTGATGGAACTGGGTGGCGCCCAATCTATTTATCACTGTTTACCACCCCTTAGGCCACTGCCCGCTGAGGTGGTGTGGAAACGGATGTACCGCTGCTCAAATTTCTCTAAAGTATAGCATGAAAACGGCTGGTTGTACATAAATAAAAAACCTGTATAACGTTTTGTGCAGAGTATTTTCTAGTCTTCATTTTTTGTAATAACTAAAAATGTTATACCACCCGTAGGAAGCGAAATATTTGCGAAAAACTTATTTCTGTGACCTTTGACCTTGAATAACTGACAACACAAGCGCAACATCGATGGGGACTTTTGAGACATTATTTGTAATGTCAAAATAAAGGTATGTGCAAAATTTCAGCATTTTTTCGGCAGGCGGATCCTAATGCGCCTGGAGCATAATTATTGAAGGTAGCTATTTCCACGTTTGGAGAAAAAAATAGCATATTTTATTCAGAGCTAATGCACTTTTCATAACTAATCTGTAGTTATCGGACTCACTAATAATATACTATTTGTTGTAACTTACTAGTCGATTACGAAAAATTTTACTTTTTAAGCTGATTAGCATAAATCAAGTAAAATTTGCGAAGTTTAATTGTTCACCAGAATACTTTTAATAATGATGCATATTTTCTCTGTTTTAACCAAATTTGCATCTCTTACCATCTAGAAATCACCATGCTGTGCATTCTTATATTGTACACCCTGTATATGTGATAAATTAAAAACTTTGTGTGAATTACATTGCTCACATGCAATTTGTATAAATTTTCTGTTCGTTTTTGCATTTATTGCGAATCATTTTATTGGGGTCCAAATTATTATTGAGAAAAAAATACACCATATAAACACGAATCAAAGCTAGAAAAATGTAAAGAAACTTACCGATAATAATACTTTCACATTTTCGAACTAGTGCCATATTTTGTACAGCCTTTAGGTCAAACAAGACACTCATTAGATAAATAATCAAAGCTTCATGAATGCTTAAATAATCACACTGCACAATAGGAATGGCCTGGATCATATCAAAATAATTCGACAGGTCTCTCTCATTAATCGAGGACAAAACTTCAGCTTCAGAACGCTTAGCTGCTAAGGTGAGCTCTTGAACAAAAACCTCAAACAATTGTTGCACACCTTCGGTGGCCTGTTTGGGATTTAAGAACAAATCCTCGGTTACATATGGAAATATCCTCGAGCCCAAAGACGACTGTTTCTTTTTCTTATGTTTAAAAGCTTTGTTCAACTTCACCAAAACTGTATAAAGCATTGGGCCTATTAACTCCTGATGGTCAAAGAGCAGATCCAAGTGCGTAAAATTGCGATTTTCAATTACATCCTGCAAGATAAGCTCTGAAATGCGAACAGCATTCTTTGATCTGGTAACGATCTGCTCTAGGGCGAGGTGGTCGAGAATCAAATCCTCCCAGTAGTCCTCCACCATTGAGAAAATGCCGGTTCTGATTGCACTTGCTACGTCTTCGTTTATGCCTTCCTCGAACAACAACATCGCTTTTAGCTTTTGAATGTACAGCTTGTGCTAAAATGTGTAAATATGTTAAGTGGCCAGGAGTTGTAGTAAGAATAATACCATTATCAGCTTGCACGGTTTCTCCCCAAAGTTTGTGATTCTTTGCGCGATGAGACACCACTGGTCTCGTGTGAGGTAGGGGTGCAAGTACGTGATGTTGCAGGCGGAGGAGTCGCTATCCATAGTTTTCTGCAGCACCACTTCGTCGTTGATGGAATAATATGCGAGGGTTATATAAACTTCTCCCCAAGCATAGCAGATATTCAGGTAGGTCCTCATTAATATAGGATTCTAAAAACAATTTAATTTAAAAAAATACATTTTCTTTCAAAATTTACGAACTGGTGTTTGATCGAAGTTCATTAAAAATTAGTAATTAAGTCAATTACCATATAGATGCAACAGAAAGTAAAATTATTAAGTAAAAAAATTATGTTACAATCAGCTTATTACTTATTGCTTTTGACCTCGGCCATTTTATATAAATTTAGAATTTTTGTTACAAGTTTTCAATCAATCATGACCAACCCAAAGTTATATAAAAGAATTTCGATTCACCCAAAGCTTATTCCTATATCAGAATTTTTTTTTCTAAAATTGCTTCCTCATTCACGAACCCTTCAAATATAACGGGTGTTCAAAAAGTCTTTACATCCTGGGCGACGCTGAAAAGTTCATTGTGAATGTACCACATCGCCGTCTTATCAAACGTTTGCTCCTCGATGCCGTGCCAAGAAGCGATAGCACGGACCAGTAGCCGCTGCGCGGACGGCCAGGATTGTACGTAGGAGTGTTTTTCCCGCCGCCAGAGTGGGGAGCGCGAGCGCCGACCGGGAGCCGCTGAACATATAAAAAGGAGCACATGGCAGCTCCCAGAACAGATTCCATCCTGGGGTCCTCCCCTAAGCCTTCTCCCAATCCACCTGAAACGATTACTCTTTTGCCCTGTGCAGGTTACTGTCTAAGCAAAGGAGAAATCGGCTAAAAGGTTCTTACGGTGCTGGTACGGTTACTGTCAGTCCGTGAGAACATACCGATAACCTGCCGAGACCGCGGCTCCGTAATTAATTCCCCCCGCATCCCGGGTAACCAGACCGCTGTTAGTTAAAGGCCGAGACCGCGGAATTTATAAACTAACTTCCCTGTAACCCGTTGAATGTAATCACCGCCACCGTTCCGATTAATTGCGTTCTCAAAAGCCGCATTGCGATTGTATTAATTTGCCCGAGTTTTAAAGCACCTGGAAGTTGTCAACATCCTGTCGCCGCCAGGCTGGACGCATACAGAGATTATGCGATAAGGGACTCACCTGTAAAAGCTACCGCCAACATCCTGGGAGTATTCCAGAAGCCCCCTGAAGGAGGTTTTTCTACACCGCTGCAATCCTCAGTTCGAGGCCGCAAATTCACTCGAGCATTAGAATCTTTGAGGGCCCGGCCGCCTTATATTTTCAAGCTGTGAACGCCGGCAAGTCGCTCCACGGCCTCGGCCTAGTTCCGCGTGTCAAACGCGAACTCGCACAACTCCCTACGTCGACAGGTAACTCCTCGAAATACAATTTTTAACCCGTAGTGTTCGCAGAGTTTGTTGTAAACAAACATTTGCTTATCACAACGGCGGCGTTCGGCCGACGACCTCCTTCGGCCGATATCGAATTACGAAGCAGCTGGTGCGCGGGCCGATCCACTCCGGGACATCGCCCAGGGGCGTAGCGTGCGCCAGGCCGGCGCATTCCACGAGACCGCTCCGCTTCCGTGCTGGAGCCCTGCCGGCGACCACGAGCAACCCTTGTTGACGCAACGACCCCCTCGTTTGTAATATACATTGCATTTTGTTATTTTCATTTGTAAATGTAATTAGTTAAAGACATTATAATTAATTTTAAATATTCGTCAAGTGTTATCATTGATCTATGCCCCATTCGAGCTATTTGAACGTATTCTCCGACTTAGAGCATATCCGAGGTATTAAAGTAAATGAAAGTATTCCCAATAAAGGCGGGATATATCAACGTTAGTGAAATATCGTACGTACAGTACAGTTTGTTTTAATAATTTCAACTAAAGCAGAATCTTTACAGAATATCAGCTTCTCTAGCCAGACACATGCATTCTGTAATCTCTACCTGTCAGTTATTTGTGTTTGGTAATGTAACCTCTTCAATTAAAATGATTTTGTTACAAGAAGATAACATTTTTATGATCGAATCCTATTTTCGTAATGATATATAGCAGTACACAATCCATGATTGTTTTGAAGAGTTTCGGCAAAATTTCCAAACCTTGTGTTGCATTATAACACTTTTTGTTGTTCTTTGAATCACTGCGTTGAAGATTTTCGTGGGACTGTATCCGTTTTACGTAAAGAAGGCAAAGGTCATTCTTAGAGAAGAACGGCAGAAATAATTGAAAATGTAAGACGGATTATGGAAGATGCCCCTCGAACTTCTGTATGCCTTTTGGCTCAACAAGTTCAGTAGGCACCTGCCACAAAATATTAAAAAAAGACATTCACGTCTACTCCTACCGTTTGCAGTCTGTACAACTATTACACGAAGCTGATTATCCTTAGCGCGTCGAATATTGTGAAGTGGTTTCTAAATACCCTCGATGACGACTTATTGGCAAACACTTTTTTCATGGACGAAGCCTGGTTTTATTTAGATGGATACATTAATTTTTAAAATATGTGTTGGTGGCGTTGGAGAAATCTAATTTTATGGTAAGAGTGTGGGGACTACTTCTTTGAAGGTAAAAGTAAGGCAAAAGTGTTTATTTGTTGAAGAATCAACGAAGATTTTTTCAGGCACTTTGACTGCAGAAAGGTATCGAGAAGATCTTCATGACAAACTCAGGTTTGGTTTTTTCTAACAAGACTGCACATGTTACACATGATACGAAAATTGTTCGACAGACGGATTACTAGTTTAAACATGCCAATACCTTATCCTGCCAGACCTGATGTAATGCGATTTCTTTCAATGGCCGTATTTAAAGAACTTGATTTTCCAGCAACCAATACATAACCTAAATGAACTGCGCCACAGAATGTTGGATGTTTGATCATTTGTTATGAATCTTTTTTTTATTGCAATAAATTACAGTTAAGTTATTACCATTTGATAAAAATGTAGTGTTTTAAAGTTGGTTTTAAACGTTTGTATTTGATTGCTTTGTTGTTGTTAAATATGTTTATAAAAGTAGGGTTAGGTACGGTTTGTTCACAATGAACTCTTCAGCGCCGCCCAGGACGAAAAGACTTTTTGAACATCCGTTATTATATTGTTATATGTATGTATGTAATTAGATTTGTACACACACGATCATTGAAAATGAACAGGGTTATGCAACACATGTTACACATTTGAAACAATGTTATTAGAAGGCTACTATAATGGTGTTATCCGAAAAGTACTTCATCTAATGCACACGGTCTCATAAAAGTAGCCCAATATTACTGAAATTTTGCATGGGGCCATAATGTTGGTTGCATAGCCCTGTTCATTTTCAATGATTGTTTGTGTAGTTGTGTATGTTAGGTTGCATACAGGCCGTTTCCTAAAAAACGCCGCAACCCATGACTCCGTTGTTTTAAATTTTAGACCCAACAAACTATATATATTCTTAAATGGCAAGGCAAGAGCAACCTTTTGCCCATCGCCCGTTCGTAAATATCATTGAACTGTTTTGAGCAATGATGTTCAACTTTTTTATTTTAAATGAAACACCCTGTATATTTTTACATATTTGAATTCAAGATGAAATTCTACATGCAGTAGTATGCTTCATTTGTTTTTTGGACACTTAGAAATGTTTAAAATAATTTTTTAATATTGCATGTAGACAGTCGTACAGTACTAGAAAAGTTTCAAGTGTGCCGTGGAAAACAATCAGAATGTTGAAATATTTTATCTAACACGTCCAGAAAACGAAAAAATTCTGAGGCAGAGGATTATCAATGCTTGTCGCGAAATACCTCCCAATTTGATATTGAATGCGACCAATGGAGTAACTAGAAGATGTCAGTTGTGTGTTCAACAAGGTGGCGGTCAGTTTGAGCAATACTTGTAGATACGTTTAGTAGTTTTGTTTAAATATGTTTCCAATAAAATATTTCTACATTCTGATTGTTTTCCACGGCACACTTGAAACTTTTATGGTACTGTACGACTGTCTACATGCAATATTAAAAAATTATTTTAAACATTTCTAAGTGTCCAAAAACAAATGAAGCATCATACTGCATGCAGAATTTCATTCTGAATCCAAATATCTAAAAATATACATTTAAAATAAAAAAGTTGAACATCGTTGCTCAAAACAGTTGAAAGATATTTACGAACGGGCGATGTCAAAAGGTAGCTCTTGTCTTGCCATTTAAGAATATATATAGTTTGTTGGGTCTAAAATTTAAAACAACGAAGTTATGGGTTGCGGCGTTTTTTAGGAATCAGCCTGTATACTATAATGTATTTAGTTGTAACTGTATTTTGCTAAATAAAATCAGTCTTGAACTCAGCTTCGTTCAGTGAACTCATAACATGGCACAGTCGCGAGGTATGTAAATTAAAGATAGAACGTTGAAAATAAAAGTGCGTGAAAGAAAAGTTCAGCATGCACAATTATTACTGTCTGGGAGAAGAAGCGATAAATACAGTAGAACTCGCTTTTAACGATCACGGTTACAGCGAATTCACGTTTATAACGAATAATTTTGAAGGTATATTTGAATTACATTTGATTTAATGCATGTATTTCATGTTTATTACGAATTCGTTTCACGGGAATAACGAACCAAAATTTAAGAATACATTCTCAGAACTGATCCTTTTCATCTCCTAATAAAATGTAACTGAAAGATATAAGGTATTTTGTTGTGGCAACATTATAATAATGAAGGTTTTCTAGGAAAATAGTGGTCAGTTAAATTTCGTAGGCCACTTTCTCTAGCTCTCTGTACAATAGCGCGATATAGTGGGCATTGTAAGCAACTCCGTTTTTCTTAGAATCCAGCAGCTACCTGCAGGATCCAGTTCTTCGAAAAGCGATAATGGGTTTCGCCCGATGTTATGGCTCAGTTCTGTTATCGCATTCTGCGAAACGAAAGTGTTGCTTCATAGCCACGTCTTAGCTATTGTATTTAACAAAACCCTTTACAGGATTAAAAATACAATAGCTATAAGACGTTGGCCTATAACGCAACAAAAAGAGTTACAAAAATCTTCAAGTGGATGTATCTTGGTCGTTCCTTTACTGACATTCCGTATGTACCTACGCATTTTCTAGTTGTGGAAAAATGTCGGGAGTCAAACGGAAAATTTTATCGGTTTCCGAAAAAGTAGAAATTATACGGAAGTTGGAAATTTGCTCAAATTATGACCTTCTTGGGTATAACGAATAACGGTTATTACGAACAAATATAGCAGTCCAGTGGAATTCGTTATAACCGAGTTCTACTGTATATACAGTGTGGTCCATTAAGTGTGCAACAAATGGGACATTTTTTTATTAGTTGTAAAACCGAAATTTAAATACCGCCAAAAGTTAGTGCATGTTCGATAGCCATATCAGATGTCCTTAGAATGGCTTCAAGTCAAACAATATACAGAGCAGGACAAAAAATATGTAATTCGTTCAAGAATAAAGTTACCTTATTTCAAAAAATATAGCAAAATTTTATTGAGAAAAGTTGTTTAGAATCAAAAGTTATGCTCAAATACAAAGTCACGGCCTCCTATTCGAATTTTGATTCTTTTTCTTGTAAAATTTTGTATTATCCCCGTATGATACATATTTTTATTATTCTGATTTTATTAAGAATTTTTCATATGTAAATTATGATTAGTAAAGCATTTGCCTTGTTAAAAAGAATATTTGCGAACTTCTAAAGTTCTGTTAAATATCGTTGCAACAAACATGAAGTGGACGCTTACCTAAAAAAATATAAATCCAAGTAAATTTTACAAATACGCTTCAAGTTGCTAAAAGTTATTTAAAAGGGATGTGGTTGTGGCTACTTTAAATACATATAAAATAAAAATATTAAAAATATGTATCATACGGGGGTAATACAAAATTTTCCAAAAAAGAATCAAAATTCGAATAGGAGGGAGTGACTTTGTATTTGAGCATAACTTTTAATTCTAAACAACTTTTCTTAATAAAATTTTGCTATATTTTTTGAAATAAGGTAACTTTGTTCTTGAACGAATTTCATATTTTTTGTCCTGCCCTGTATATTGTTTGACTTGAAGCCATTCTAAGGGCATCTGATATGGTTATCGAACATGCACTAACTTTTGGCAATATTTAAATTTCGATTGTACAACTAATAAAAAAATTTCCCATTTGTTGCACACTTAATGGACCACACTGTATAACACGTTTACTTTTTGAGGTCAAACAAACCAAATAGCAGAATTGAAAACAAAATCACGAACCACTTCACCCATAAGAAAAACGCGACGTATGAATGATTCAAATTCTTTACTTCGAGACAGAATGGTAATCAAGTAGAAAAATTTATAACGGAGTTAAGAATTCAGGCAAAATAATGTGAATTTGGAGACACAAAATTGATGGACAAAATGGATCATCCCTGGACAAGGTCATTGAATGCTGTATAATAACGAAAAGTTCCTGAAAGAATTTAAAATTCGTAAAGGACAAAGAAGCATCAACGTCTGATGGAAACTCACCAACTTGAAGGTGGACGCAGTTGAGCAAAGCTAAAGTACTTTTTTTTCTATAATAATTGTCAAAGTGTTACAATGTTGGTAGATATGTGAGTAAAATGCTAGGAAATTTGTATACTTCGTGTTGGTAGAACTTTTTCAAAATTATGGTTGTGTCAATTTTGAATGTCAAAGTTTCTTAATTTGAATTCTTGACAAATTTCATTTTTACTTCCTTTTACTATAAAGGAAGTATTGGATTCACCCCAAAAATTCGAAATTGGGTTTTCAACGGATCTTCACGTTTTAGAGTCCCCTGATCCCAAAAAACATATTTTTTTTCATTGGTCTGTCTGTGTGTCTGTCTGTCTGTCTGTCTGTGTGTGTGTGTCTGTGTGTCTGTCTGTGAACAGAATATCTCAAAAACGAAAAGAGGTATGGCGTTGAAACTTCATATATAAGTTTTGTGTACTATGTAGATGAGACAGCAAGCTTTTGAAGAAAATCGCATAACCAGAAGTAGGTGTTTACTCTTGTGATTTTTCAGTTTTTTTCGATTTTTTCAAAAACGGCTCAAACGATTTTTTTTAAACTTTACATTTTTCTTACATTTTTAATGTGTATTGATGTGAGATAGGTGATTTTTCAGTTGAATACTTCTAAAGTGGGTTTCTTTTGTTTTTTTATTAACTCCTATTTTAAATAAAACACCCGCTATATTATTTCATTTTTGAATTCACCTTAAAATTCTAGAGAAAATTTGTCGCTTCAACTAACACTAGATTTTGTACCGTTTTTGTAGAATTTGTAATTTTTGAAAATTTTTAACAAATGGTTAAAAATTAAAAATGAAATTTTTGACTAATTATAAGATCACTGTAAAAGGAAGTTGTGTGAGTGGATCACACCAGATTTTTTTACATGGAATCAAACGTTCATTATGTTTATTTTCAAATATTGTACCTAAGTTTAATAATTAATAAATTTGCAATATTTTACTATGCTGTTCGTTTTACCCACTATTATGACATGTCTGTCAAAATGACAAATAATTTTTTTAGTGGAAAAAAAGAACTAAAAATCTATGTACCAACATTATTAAAACTAGGGACCCTGCAGGAATGCAACTTATCCCCTAGAAAGTTGACCTTGAAAATTATTATAGAAAAAAAATGGACTTTACCATGACTCACGCGCCGACCGGAATAGCGATGTGTCGATCCGGTCGGATTCGATACAAAGGATCGAATCCGGGGCAGGATCGATTTGGATCGAGTCCAAGTTTCGGTCCGGATTCGTTCCGAGGAACGAAAAGGTCGCGAGGCGTCAATTCTCGCGGACATTCATTCATTCCTTTGGCATTCCGTTATTCAATCCATTTCAATACAGAATACAATACAATGTGTTGATGGGGAACAGCAAATGATGATGGTGTTCGTTTTAAAGGCTCGCCGTCGACAGGCGACACATGATACGGCCGAACTTGCATGCTTATTTATCAGTTATCATTGATTTATGGCTTTTGGCGGCTTTGTATGTGCCCAATTGATGTCTGAGACATATAAACATACTGAATTACCGACTGCGTGACCACTCACCAAAACAAAGATACTCGCGTTGTTCGTTCCGGGTCCGGAATGACCGAGGACCCCGGGTGTCTGAAATGCACATTTTTCGATGTCGATCCGAGGATCGAGTCCGATGGACTCGATCCACTTGCGGAATGGGATTGGAATGAACGAGTCCGCAAAAGTATCAAAACTTCCCATCACTAGACCGGAACCTCAAGGACAGTTCAAATTTGAATGGCGGGCAATTCTCAAGAACCAAGTCCAATTCAAGAAATGCAGGAAGAACAATAAGAGATTGTAAGAGATGCGGTAAAAACCACAAAATTGATGGGTGTTCGGCCTATGGTAAAACGTGTAACAAGTGTTTGGCTCCAAATCATTTGCCAACATGTGTAAAAGCTAATCAAAGCGCATCAATGAAATTTATCAATGGCAAAATGAATCTGAAGTTGAAAACTTGTCAATAAATTCTATTAATTCAAATAATATTAATTATCGTTTTGTAGATTTATCGATTAATAGTAAATTACGTTCAAAAACTGGGTTTAAGGTGGACACAGGAGCATGTACAAATATAATAACATTAGGTAAATTACGATAAGCAGAGTTCGACATGAGGAGAATTCAGAGAAATACAGAAACGCTGGTGACCTACACAGCGAGAAAATTCCGATTGTAGGTAAATGATTTTTAAATCTAAAATTCAATGGAAAATATTACAGAAACGCAGAATTCAACGTGGTAGTAGGTAGACATGAGTCCATTTTAGGTTTAAGAACTAGCGTAGAATTAGGCATAATTAAAATATAAAATGACTCAAATATTAAAGTTATTAAGTAATCAAAAATGAAACTGAGATATATGATCAACAATTAATTAATAACAACACCGATATTTTTCAAGGAATAGGCAAAATTAGTAGAAATTGAAGATTGAACTCAAAGAGAATGCTATTCCGGTGTCTCATCCAATTAGAAATGTACCAATTCCATTACAGAATCAGTTCCAACAATGCTTGAATCAACTGGTAAATTTACAAATAATAGAAAGGGTGCATGGCAGTACAGATTGGCTCAATTCATTTGTATTAGTTTGAAAATGAAACGGTTCACTAAGAATATGTTTAGATCCTAGAGACCTTAATGCTGCTATTAAAATGCACACATATAAATTACCTACATTGGAAGAAATTTGTACAAAATTAAATAGATCATCGTGCTACTCAAAATTAGATGCTACAATTGGGATTTGGAACATTCACTTGACGAGGAATTGTTCAAATTATGTACATTCGGTACCCCTTACGGCAGATTTAGATTTTTGATATTACCCTTTGGAATTAAGACTGCTTGAGGTGTTTCAGAAATATTTTCAATTTGAAAAATGTTTAGATATACATTGACGATATTTTAATTCATGCACAAACTAAAGAAGAGCACGATGAAACATTAAGAAAAATTTTCAAAATTCTTAGAGAAAAATGTGAATTGGGCATACAATTCGTAAAATATCTACGTCACAAATGCTCAAAAGACGGTGTAGAAATAGATGAGGAATACATGAAGGCCATAAATAAAATGCCCGTTCCAAAAGACAAAAAAAGAGATACAAAAATTGTTAGGCCTGTAACATATCTAAGAAAATTTATTAATAATCTTCCCGAAATTACTAAACCGCTCAGAGATTTAATTAAATATGATAGCAAATTTTCTTGGAATAATGCTCAGTAAACTGCTTTTAACAAATTAAAAAACTGAATATGCAGTAGACCCGTTCTAAATTATTTTGACATAAATAAATGCATCACAATATCGGTAGACGCCTCAAAATTTGCATTGGGAGCTGTATTGTCAAACAGACCACAAACCTTTGTTGTCAATTTTTAAAAAATCGATGAATGCATGTCCAGCCAGGTTGCAACGCATGATGTTATCTGTATGTTAAAAGTCTGGCAAAGAATTAACATATAAACCCGGAGAAGAACTAGCTATTACCGATCCACTGGAGAAGAACTAGCTATTACCGATCCACTTTCTCGGTTAAATTTAAACGAACATTTATATGACAGTTTGGAGCGTGAAGCTCATGTAATAAATCTCTAACAAAAGAACTAAGGAATTAATTAATGCGTTGTGAGCTATTTGCTCTCTAATGAATTGGCAAAAGGCCAGACGTTGTTGGGGATCAACTGGTAAAAGATCTTGTACTGGTTGCAGATGATAAGGGTAATTGTTCTTTAAGAGTTCTATGGATTACATTTTTTGATACACCCATTTCCATACCGAAACATACGTACGTTTTTCGGGATTGCTGAATCATGTTGAAGGTTATTTTTTTTTCTACATAAACTATGAGAAATGACGAAATGGAGCAAGAGACAAGAAATGTAGGTAGCATATATGTCCATCAGCAAAAAAGTTTCAAAAGTATTAATCTAATAACAAAAAAATTATGAGCTTCTTAAGATGTGGATGACCATTTTTTGACCACTTACAAAACACGCAGAAGTGAAAATAACATGTCAAATAATGCTTTCTTTTAGTACAAATCCACATACCAAATTTGGTCCCAATCGCGAGAAGCGTTATAAAGTTTTCTCGAAAAAACCATTTCTTTTCAGGGAATTTGTATCCCTCTAGCGGCTAAACGAAGCAACTTTGAATAGAGGTAAGTTGGGTTAAATCGTCCTATTTTGGCCTCAGGAATATGTGTTATTATTTTCTACAGGCCTTTCGGGGACACGCTGTATACTGGCTGTTTCCTAAAAAACGCCGCAACCCATAACTCCGTCGTTTTAAATTTTAGACCCAACAAACTATACAGGGTGTTCCGAAGAATCGTTTACAAATTTTCAGGGATTGGAGAGGAAGGCAAGTGAAGCAATTTTCGCTACGCAACATATGGTCGGAAACGTCTCCTTGATATTGAAAAAAATTACTTATTACAGATTGCTTTTTATCGTAAGTTACAAAAGTAAAAACAACAACGTGGTACTTAACAACCATCATTCATAATAATTGCTCGAACTGTCCAGCAGCGCCGCTGGATTTCTTCCTGTGGGGAGATTTAAAAAACTTAATGTACGCGACTCCAGTGAACACACAGGAGGACTTGGTAGCCCGAATTATTGATGCCTGTGGAAGGATCCGGGAAAGTCCAGGAATTTTGGCCAAAGTTCGAGCTAACATGGTGCGTCGCTGCCACGCTTGCAACGATGTTGTAGGTCGACAGTTCGAGCAATTATTATGAATGATGGTTGTTAAGTACCACTTTGTTGTTTTTACTTTGGTAACTTACGATAAAAAGCAATCTGTAATAAATATTTTTTTTCAATAACAAGGGAACGTTTCCGACCATATGTTGCTTAGCGAAAATTACTTCACTTGCCTTCCTCTCCAATCCCTCAAAATTTGTAAACGATTTTTCGGAACACCCTGTATATATTCTTAAATGGCAAGACAAGAGCTACCTTTTAACATCGCCCGTTCGTAAATATCTTTCAACTGTTTTGAGAAACGATGTTCAACTTTTTTATTTTAAATGGAACACCCTGTATATTTTTACATATTTGGATTCAGGATGAATCATTTGTTTTTTGGACACTTAGAAATGTTTAAAATAATTTTTTAATATTGCATGTAGACAGTCGTACAGTACTATAAAATTTTCAAGTGTGCCGTGGAAACACGATCAGAATGTTGAAATATTTTATTGGAAACAAATTTAAACAAAACGTATCTACAAGTATTGCTCAAACTGACCGCCACCTTGTTGAACACACAACTGACATCTTCTAGTTACTCCACTGGTCGCATTTAATATCAAATTGGGAGGTATTTCGCGACAAGCATTGATAATCCTCTGCCTCAGAATTTCTTCGTTTTCTGGACGTGTTAGATAAAATATTTCAACATTCTGTTGTTTTCCACAGCACACTTGAAAATTTTATGGTACTGTACGACTGTCTACATGCAATATTAAAAAATTATTTTGAACATTTCTAAGTGTCCAAAAAACAAATGAAGCATACTACTGCATGCAGAATTTCGTCCTGAATCCAAATATGTAAAAATGTACAGGGTGTTCAATTTAAAATAAAAAAGTTGAACATCGTTGCTCAAAACAGTTGAAAGATATTTACGAACGGGCGATGTCAAAAGGTAGCTTTTGTCTTGCCGTTTAAGAATATATATAGTTTGTTGGGTCTAAAATTTAAAACAACGAAGTTATGGGTTGCGGCGTTTTTTAGGAAACAGCCTGTATATGTAATTTGATTTGTAGTTGTGTATGTTAGGTTGCATATACTGTAATGTATTTTGGTAAATAAAATCAGTCTTGAACTCAGCTTCGTTCAGTGAACTCATAACATAATATAATAGTAAAACACCATGGTCTTCAAAAACATATTTTAATTAAATATTAATCCAAGAACCTTTTTCATACCTTGCACATCGCAGTCTTTATCTCGTCATTAATGACGCTGTTAACATATCGTATGAAATAGTATATTTTATCAGTATTATTCATGAGTTGTTTGTATTTTTTTCTGCTTCTACCCAAAGGTGGTATATCTTGAAAGCAAATCTTAAATTTTTAACATCGTTGGCCATTAAAATTAATTCGTTTAAGTTTGTCAGTTCGGTGGTCGTATGGTATAAAATTTTGACTAAAGTACGAAAATATTGCTAGTAAACTTTTTCAAATAAATACCATTCAAGAATGTACCTAACAAGTACACATACTGCATAAATATTTATCTTCTAAAAGATCTGATGAAGGCTTCAGTGACATAGTACTTGTTGCTAGAGAAATAGTAACAAAGTTTAGATTTTGAACCAAATTTTCCGCCTTCCACAAGTATTAGAAGAAGAACGACTCATAACACAACTGGAATTCAAAATAAATTATTATTTTTGCATTTTAGATACTACAATTAATTCAGTTGAAGAAAGATTTATTCTCATGAAAGAGTATTGTGATAATTTCAGTTTTTTGTGTGATTTACGAACATTTTATAATATTAACATTAAAACAAAAATTAAACAATGTACAGCTTACAGAATCTAGATTGACTCTCAAGGTAGGCCATGAAAGGCACTGTGATCATATGTGATTTCACTGAATTGGCAATATGTGGAAAGAAGTAATTGTCAAACTTATAAAGTTTGGTTATATTTTAAATGACAAGTAACCAGTGTGTTTTAAAGTGCGTAAATTGCTGTTGCTGTTGATTTTGTTAATTCTGTTATTTTGTTATTGCTACTCTTGTTGTTGCTATTTTTGTGTATGTTTTTAATCGGTAGTCGGAGTCAAAGTCACATTTTTTTTACTGACTCCACAGCCCCGTTTTTTTTTGTAATGTAGCTACTTACTGTGTTTCTAATAAAACATTTATACCTTTATAATGTGTTACTCCATTAAACCCCGGTGTAAGTATAACCTGGCATGGTCCTGTCTGAAGAAATGAAGAAAATCTTACTAAAGATACAATTAATGTAAACTTAAAAATAAACAATGGAACTGAGGAATTTAAAAGTAAAGGTGTAACTAAAGTTTCAAATAAATTGCAAGAGTATTCTTGTGTAAGGCATTATGTCATTAATGAATTATCTAGAAACTAGCAGAGCAGTGAGACAAATGTCTCATTTAATAAAACAAAAAAGACCGTTTTGCAAATAGAACGCGTATTCACCACACGTACGTATATGACGTCATTGTTGGTAGCAAACTACCAGTCGCATTCGCCTTGATAAAATTTGCCTAGAATCTAACCTAAAAAGTTCGGATTAGGATAATTACGATAATAATTAGTGTTAGAGACTGAAATTCGGTTCCTGACCTGACATAACCATTCCAAACATATAACTTTAATAACTTTTTTCTCTATCTCTTACGGTTTGGCTGCTGAAACAGCGTCCCGGACGGACAAGTCCATTATATATATGGATTCAATTTACAATTCTAATTAATTTATAACAAGTTCATCACTGAAACTTTTAATGTTTTTAAAGTATCCGACATAATAATTTTCATTGCTTGCTTGCTTGAAGCCACTTTGAGAGTGAACCCGTGGGCCGAAATGGCAAATTTTGGTGTCAATCGACTCAGGGCGACGCAAATAAGCCAGTAGTAGGGTTTTCAAATTTTTATAAGTAACTTTTTTTATGTGGATTTTCTAACCTCAAAATTAACTCGACACACAAAATGGATCACTCTTGTACAAATTGCATTAAATGAATTATTTCGCGCCCAATTTGGGTGCAGAACGCTAGTTTTTTAATAATTAAGCAAGGGATGTGTTAAGATAATAGTCGTGCGGTTATGTATAAAGTGTTGCATACTTGTAGATGACGGACTAGCAAGCTGAATAATTTTAGTGTTTAGTGTCATTAAGTAGTTAGCTCTATTGCAACTCACATGTTCTACATTAACCAGAGCCGTACCAAATCTGCCCAGAACTTCCTTGAGCTCATCCATAGATTTGACGAACTTAGCAACAACCGCCATTGTGACCGTGTGCTCTGCAACTCGAACACTCAGCAAGAACTGGCACATTAACGTGCTGACAATCTCCATGTAAATTACTTTTTCAGTAGCTAAAACGACAAAAATTAGAACTTAACGCCGTTGCACATCAAAACTCACCTTCAATCACAGCTGGTAAGTCGTCCTTGACGGCTTCCTCTAAATGAAAGAACAGCGTCTTGAACAGATTTATAATTTGCCAGCTGGCCAGGCCTGTGATACAATGAGCAAAGTAGTTGAGTATGGTAGTGGACAGCATATCCGTTACCACGATATCCGACGTCTCCTCACTGCAGCTGCACGTGCCACAAAATGCAAAAGGACTCGCCGTGGACTTAAAGTCCTCTACAAGAGCAACTTTCAGGACGCGGGTCATTTTGGATATCAAGTTGGGCACCCGGTGCAATTTTACAAACACCTCCAACGTGGAAACTATGAACTTTTCATAATGTGCATTGAGGTTTTCCTTGTTTGACAGCATGGTGTAAACTAGAACTTCGTTCAAGATTTTTTCAATGATTAATGGATCAAGCTTGATGATATACATGAGGAACTCGTAGCACGTTTGGTCAGGCTGCTTCGTTAACGAAATCACACTCAGAGTTAAGTTTTGTAAAAATTCGCTAAACGTTTTTTCATTCACTTTGAAACCCAGCTCATTCGAATTGTTAGTTAGAACGTGACAAAGGCCAGTTAGTATTGGTAAAGATTTGTCTAAGGAATTTTGTTTTATCGTCTTAACTGCACACATATTAAAATATTCAGTTAGATCGAAGCCTAAAGTTTGTGAGAGCACAACGAAGAACTTATAGACTGTTTCAAAACTGCTGCCATAACAGGAGCAGTAACTATGGAAAATTAGCTTAAAAACATATTTGGGGCACTGGTCGTTCTTACAGAAGCTTCTCATTGTTTTAATTAGTAGTTTTGGTAAAGGTGGTGCTCTATGGTCAACGGTTTCGTCTTGCTTGTCCACTTCTACGCAAAGCCGTACATACGCCAAGAACGTTTTAAAGTTTCGATGGAACAAACACTACGAATAAAAAATTTATTATATTGTTGCAAGTTTATTGTAACGGTTATACCCTCTCAAGTAGTTTGGAAATTGCTTGAAATATCCTCTCGTCGTTTTTGAATTTTTCAACTATTCGTCCGAAGTGTTCCAGATTATTCTCTATGAAATACTTGTAAAATTCATCGTGAGAAATAATGCTGCGATTATATAACTGTTCGTTAGTAACACATCTGTGAAGGAGATCCACGTCATTTATTTCCAACAGTACGGTTGCTACAAACTTGCAATACTCTTCTAAGTCAAATTTAAAAAACAATTGGAAGTTTCTGTTCTCGATTAGCGCTACAAAGCAGTCGATAACGATGCTAACAATTGCTGCTTTTTGAGATTTTACATTCTCACTAATTATCTGAAAAAAACATTTATATTTCTGTTCAAGAATTAGCGTGCAATTTACATTCATTAAATTCCTAACGTCTTCCTGACTGATGTCGTTCCGGTTTAAGTTCTGCATTTGCTGCGATTTGAGCCAGCTTAAAAGTAAGTTCCACGCCTCGTGGCTGCCTTCTTCGGTGATTTTTCCAAGCCATTTTAGTAGAATTGCCTCACGATGCTGTATTGGCAATTCGGCAGACTTGAATGCGTTGTCTGCGATTTTTAGGCGCTTCGGGAATGGCTCCTGGTCGTCATCCAACACTTTTAACAATTCTAAAAGCACATATTGGGTGAACTTGTTGCAGAAGAGGTTATGTTGCCTTTCACAATTATCTTGGATTTTAATACGTTGCAGTTGTGAGATGACAAGAGTTTAAGTTAGGAAACAAATCGTAAGTATTTCGTGAGGACGGTAAGCGTTCAGCATATACTTATTAAAGTAGGAAAAATATAATTGGAGGTTAGGTATTTTAAAGTAGTTTTATACTGTTTAAATTGAATTACTGAAGAATTAAATATATGCGAGCTGGAAACAATGTGAAGTATGTAATACCTTTTGTAAGAGCCATTTGTAAATTTGTATTTTAGTTTTAATAGAACACGTGTTTTCACTTTTGAATATAAACAAACACCGCCATTTTTTGAACTAACACGTGCACCTGCGACGTTGGCATGTTTATTATCCTGAACAATTTCTGTTCTGATAATGAGAATTACAAAAATTTATTTTTAAACTTTAAAACTGCAGTAGCATATTTCGTTAATACGATAGCGATAACTACTATATGTGAATTTCATTAATTTAAATTATGAGTAATTGCTGATTTTGAATAAACATTAAAAATATTTTCTAATGTTTGCGCTTAAAATATTAGAATCGATTTGAAAAATAATTTCAAGGGATGTCGAGCTATTTTTTTCGTAAGTTTTTAGCCTTTATTGATCCATTGTATTGTATTATTGTTGCTCCGCCCCATAATGTGCAGCCATAGTTTTCCATTCAATTGAGTCTTATATTTAACATAACATGTGAGCAAACGAAAATGAAATCAAACTTGGCTTTGAAATATTTGTTTTATGAATAATACGTTGGTGGCACTGTAAGTCTATGTCAAATTCGAGGTTATCAGATTAGGTTTTCCCATATATTATCCATTCACAAAACTCATGAACTGTCAATGTAAAATTTTTTAAATATTTGTTGAGTGTACCTGGAAATTACAGTTTTTTTGGGAATGTAGTTCGGATCTAGTGGTTTCTAGTAATATTTAAACTTACTATCCATTCACAAAACTCGTGAACTGTTAAAATGCTGTCAAGTTGGTACCTCGTTTAAATTCTGGTTTGGAACTTCTGCTTGCTAATTTTGGCAGCACTGAAATTTTTGTAATTTAAAAACTTGACTTATGTCACACTTTCTTGTAAAGAAATAATCTCCAAAATTCTTTAATTTTTGTGCATACACCTCAATCGCAATGGAACAGAAACGAAAGGGGGTTTTATTGTTGGAAAGGAAAAAAAAAGCTATAGTTAATTATTACAAGGAAAAACTTCGCTTAACTTTTGACACATGTAACATAACCTAACTGTAATATTACTAAAAATTGCCAGATTCGAAGTACATTCCCAAAAAAACTAATTTCCATATACACTCAGCAAATATTTAAGAAATCAGACATTGACAGTTCACGAGTTTTGTGAATGGAAATAAGGTTATGTTACATGTATCAAAAGTCAAAACTAATTTCTTCTAGTTTTTCCTTGTAATAATCAACTATAGCAGTTTGTCCCTTTCCAATAATAAAACCCTCTATCGTTTATGTTCATTTCAATTGAAGAATATGCACAAAAATAAAGGAATTTGGGAGATTATTGTTTTACAAGAAAATATGACATGTCACGTTTTTAAATTTCAAACATTTCAGTGCTGCCAAAATCAGCAAGCAGAAGTTCCATAACAGAATTTAAACAAGGTACCAACTTAACAGCGTTTTGACAGTTTATGAGTTTTGTGAATGGATAGTAAATACGTTTTTTTCTATAATAACTGTCAAAATGTTACAATGTTGGTAGACATGTGATTAAAACGCTAGGAAATTTTTATACCTTGTGTTGCTAGAACTTTTTCAAAATTATGGTTATGTGTCAATTTTGAATGTCAAAGATTCTTAATTTGAACTCTTGACAAATTTCTTTTTTTAACATGGAATCATCATCATCAATAAAATCGGATAAAAAAAGAAAACCAAGAAATATTTTAAATGCAAAAATGAAGCAAGCAATATTAAATTATGACATATCTGTCAAAATGACAATCATTTTTTTAGGGGAAGAAAAGAACTAAAAATCTATGTACCAACATTATTAAAACTAGGGACCCTGCAGTAATGCAACTTATCCCCTAGAAAGTTGACCTTGAAAATTATTATAGAAAAAAAAAATGTACTATATGTATTACTTACTACATATATTGCTAGCGGCTATGAGTGGGGAGGTCACGAAGGAAGTGAGACAGACAACCAACCCTTCAATGTATATGGTGAGCTGTGCGCAAGCGCGTCGGCGTCGTCCGCGTGGTGGGGAAGTGGTCAAGTTTAAAATTCGCTTCTAAAGGCGGAGAGACGCTTTATACTCAGAGTGAGACTTTGTCGGCGCCGTAATTTTTTCGGCCGTTTCCAGGCCCTACTAGCAATATATTTATAATACATATATGGGTTTTCCGTCAGTTTTGACACAGACTGACGCAAAACCTAACCTGCTAACCTCGAATTTGACATAGACTTACAGTGCCACCAACATTTTATACATACAACAAATATTTCAAAGCCAAGCTTGATTTCATTTTCGTTTGCTCACATGGTAGACTTTTTAATTCCTTTTACATTAAAGGAAGTATTGGATTTACCCCAAAAATTCGAAATTGAGTTTTCAACAGATCTTCACGTTTTAGAGTCCCCTGATCCCAAAAAAACATTTTTTTTCATTGGTCTGTCTGTCTGTCTGTCTGTGTCTGTGAACAGAATATCTCAAAAACGAAAAGATGTATGGCGTTGAAAACTTCATATATAAGTTTTGTGTACTATGTAGATGCGACAGCAAGCTTTTGAAGAAAATCGCATAACCGGAAGTAGGTGTTTACTCTTGTGATTTTTCAGTTTTTCTCGATTTTTTCAAAAACGGCTCTAACGATTTTTTTTTAAATTTACATTTTTATTAAATTTTTAATGTGTATTGATGTGAGATAGGTGATTTTCCAGTTGAATACTTCTAAAATGGGTTTCTTTTGTTTTTGTTTCTATTAACTCCTATTTTAAATAGAACACCCGGTATATTATTACATTTTTGAATTCAGCCTAAAATTCTAGAGAAAATTTGTCTCTTGAACTAACACTCTGTTTTGTACCGTTTCTGTAAAATTTATAATTTTTTAAAATTTTTGACAAATGCTTAAAAATTGAAAATCAAATTTTTGGCTAATTATACGATCACTGTAAAAGGAAGTTGTGTGCGTGTATCACACCAGATTTTTTTAATGGAACACTTACTGCCGGTATTATGAAAGCCACTAATCTGATGTTAACTTTAATTCGCTGTTAAAATAAACAAAAACGCATCAAAACTTCAGTGCTTATGACATTTTATTCATTAGTAAACACATTTTGATGCGTTTTTGTTTGAATTAAAGTTAACGTCAGATTAGTGGCATTTATAAGACTGGCTGTATATGTTTTTAAAAATCTTCAAGGAGCTTTCCCGAACCCAAATACATACATAAAATAAGTGTAAATTTGTAAAAACAGTTTTTGAAATATTTATATTTAAATATGCAGCGTGTAATTTTTTAGAACTGACTTAATTTCAATAAAGAAAAGGATGGCTGAAAGTTGAACAGATATTCAGATATTTTTTTAAATTTAAATGTTTTTTGTGATCTAAGAATTTTTATTTAAAATCGTTTACACAAGGTATGATTTTGGATTTTTGATTTAAATGATTTAGAACACTTTCTATTTGTTAAGTGGTTGCAAATGTTTTTTTAATCAATTTTGATGGTTTTTGGTTTTTAAATAAATGTTTAATGACTCAAACATTTTAACTGATGTACCTACTTTGCTACAAAATAGTAATTTAGGTTACAAGTATAGAAAGTGGAGCTTTTCAGTACGCGTGAGATGTTTTTTCGAGACGAGTATGGAAAAGCCACTTTCCTACGAGTTTCGTATAATATTTTTTCGTACGCTAGCATACAAAACGGAATAATAAATTTATCCTCTCATCCGAATTTGCTGTAAAATTTATTAATTAGAAACTAGAAAAGTACACTGCGGTATTTGTACGGCAAAGTAAAATTGGTACGGCAAAGTGCTACTTTGCCATACGAATACCGCAAAGTGTAACTTTCTAATTAATAAATTGTACGGCAAAGCAGCTCTTTCAATGCTAGTGTACGAAAAAAACTAAGCATTGTGAATCTGAAGTTTTAATTGGCAACTGTGATGTGAATAGCTACATTTAAAATTATATCAAAACGTCACTGTCAATCATGCCTAGAGCAAGTTTAGTTTCAAAAGCTAGGATAATTTGTTGTTTAGAAAACAATTTGGAAAATTGCACATTTATCTCGTTTTATATTGTAGCTTTTGATATTTAAATTTGATATGACGCATGACAGGTTTGAATTAATTAATTATACATGACAGTGAAGATCATTTAATCAACGAAAATAATAAAAATTCATAACTAATTGATCTAAAAGTTACCCTGTTTTTTTTATAGCAATAGTACATAGGTTTTAATGGTTTAATCATTTTCACCTACTTATTTAGAACGTCCACCAAAGAAACTACTTAATTTAACAAATCGAGTAATATAAATAATGTAAGGACTAAATATATGTTTGTGTGAAATAAGTTTAGTTTGAATAACTTGTTGTTAAGGGTATTGGACACGACTTAATTCCACATTTAAAGCCTCCACACGTAAATACTTTACGCCTGCAATTGGAATATTCATTTTCTTCTATAAGTATAAGTTAGTTAGAAAGAGATGAATGTGAGTAAAACGCTGCTTTTCGTAAAAAGTTAATTACGTTAGAACCAGTAAACGTAGAATTAATTTTTCTTGTATTGTTAAACTTATGAAAAGTACTTTGTGGGAACCTCATTTAAATAAACAATGGCTCAACCATTTTTTCAAAATTAGGATTAATGTAAAAAATTAATAAAAACAGTATACTTCTAAGGAATATAAGGTTTGTTTTTAGGATTCTCCATTCATTAATTAATTATACATACAACAGTGTAAAAAAAATAGATAATTTATTTCGGTTTTTCTATAATTTCGTTTTTCATTTTTCGTGCATTTCATCTATCTCTCACAAGCAAACGCGAATCTTCATAGCTCTTACTTACTCGAATAACGCTTCAAGAATCCAGGATCGCACAATTACCCGTTACTAATAGTCAGAATAACGTCGCTGCATCGTCTAGATAAAATCGTTGGAAAAAATTGTACGGCTACTGCATCGTACAGTACAGCATTCAGACTGCCAAATACTGATTTGGCCACTACTTGGTGAGCAAGTGCAATCAGTGTTTTCATGCTGTTTTACCATGGGAAATTATAAGTGAAGTAATAACAACGGTAAAAGAAGAACACCGTCTTCGATTTATTATTGCAACGGTCAGTATTATTGGGTGTTAATCTTGTGGATTTTAAAATTTCTTGAATACGGGCGCGTAGGCTATGCGTGTGGACCACTTATTCTGTCAGTATACAAGAGCGATGTCATAGCAGTAAGCGCACTGAGTAATTGTAATATCCCCATCCCGCTTTATTCCATTGCAGAGAGTGGGACATAAAGTTGTGCTACGTACGATCCGTCCACGTTGCCGCAAACAAAAACTAAACACTGCTTCCAATCCCCTTAACTTGTGACTTAGCTTGCTACAACTAGACACTAAGGTTACAGTTACTGGGTGGTGCATTTGATTACGTATCACAGCATAGCAGGGAAATTATATGTGAATTTATTTGAATTCCTGCTTCCCATAAAATTTTAGGAGCAATTTTGTTAAATGTATCGGTTATGTACACAATAAATTTTGCGATTAACGTAAAAGTTTAATAAAATTCTTTAGATTCTCTAGATTATTACATTTTCGCAATATATACGCGAGATCAAATTATTTACTTGTACATCATAAAAGAAATGAGATTACTAAAATTTTTCACTCTCACATTAAAAAGGGGAGAATTTAGTAGCATTCGCCGTGCATAGCGATGCAGAATGATTTAAGTATTTTTAGGGTAGATTTTAGAGCATATTTCCGTTTTTGGTTCTGTACAAGGCTAAATTATTTTATTGGCCTTAATTTTATTTGTTAGTAGTGATTATATCAATTTGTTTTATGTAAAAAATGGAGTAAAGGATGTTGTATGTTTACACAATTTTTTATTCTATTTTTTAATCTGCCACAAACTGGTACAGTAACTATTACTAAGTAAAACGAAAGCTAATAATAACTATCTTCGAGTTTATAAATTTTACGTCTTTTCTTTGACAGAGTGTCTTGATAGATATTGACAAGTATTTATTTTAACACTGACAACTGACGTAAAGGTACTTTATAGTACTAGTAAAATAAAGTTACGTACTTTATAGTACTAGTACACAAAGTAAACTTTTATGTTACTAGTACTATAAAGAGCTACTTTATTGCAGCAAAACTATGTCATAAACAGTACTTTAAAATGCAGTCGTACATAAATAATTAATATGGGTACAAAAAAAAAGAATACATGCTCTACAGTGTACTCCAATGTTAGTTATACAAGTGCAAACCGTGGGTGATTATTTCTACAATAGTTCATTAATGATACAATAGCTATTTATGCAACAAGTGCTAAAAGTCGACTTTTATGCGCGAGACATGAAAATTATGAAACGAAGCCGAAGGCTGAGTTTCATAACATGTCTCGCGCATAAACGACTTTTAGCACGCGTTGCATACAATATTTTATCTACGACCTTAATTTTACCGTTATTAATCCATAAATATCGATTTAAGAAAGGTTCGCATCTGCGACGTTTTTAATTTATGTCATAATGAATAGTAGGCCTGCGCCGCCGCGGTGGCGATTGTTTGGCCACGCCCGTGCTGTCAAGGTGAGTTACGAAATGTAATTATTGATACTCCACATATGACTGTATTCATTACATAACGCTTTAATTATTTAAAAAACGCTTTACCTGTAACGCAAGAAGCAACTAGAATAGCTTTACAACTTCACTTGAAGTTCGAAATTGTAGTTTTGAACCTCTCTTCACTTTTAGCACATGTGCTAAAAGTAAACAGCTGATTTCTTTAAACACGGTAAACTATAAAACGTCACTTTTAGTGAAACAAGCTAGCGCTAAAAGGCCTACTTTTAGTAGTGGTCGTAGATAAAAATATTTAATAAATTGCTGGCCGAGTGCTATACAAATTTTATTGTATCGAGTGTTGTAAAGTGGCAGTTTTTGCACTGAAAACAATAAAAATACATTTTTTTTACATAAATTACTGGCAGAGTGAAATAAAATGTACTGAGTTCATTGAAGTGTCACTTTTTGTATACAAAGCAATGCATAAAACTGTACTTTATTGCACTGTTTTGGAAAACATATTTAAATCCTTCTGTCACGGCTATGCTTGGTCAATTTTATCAAATACTAACCTGTCATTGCACTGTTTTAAATAATCGTGGTACCAATTTTTTGTTATTTAAAAATTATGCAAGAGAGCGAATTGCAGCGTAAGCAACATGTTTTAGTTTTAGATAGGCGGTTCGATTACCGGTGACTACATAGGAATTTTAAAATATCGTACGCTCTCCGGCTACCACGCTAACACCTATGGTAGTCGTTACACCTGAACAAGGGGACTCTTCTTCAGTTTCGATGGACAAGGCTAGCCACCTACTCAGCTTGCGAACAAAGAGGGCTAATAGAACCACGACTTCGTGTTTAAAACAGGTAACTAGCCTAATATAAGAGTTGGAAGAAGAAAAATTATAAGAAATGTAGTAACTTAATTTTATTCAATACTTCCTTAGTATGGCTATAATTATTTCGATTTCAGCTGAACTATATAGGTCATAAAACACGTTTATAAATACTTTAGCTCACTCCCAATTAATTTGTCACTTTGACTTCTCACAGCTGTCAATGCAAAATGTATGTTTGTTTGGTATATATGGAGTTGTTCGGTAAAGTTTGGCATGGCACGCGTGTGTTATTAACTTATTACAAATGAGAAACTTACTCGGAAAAATACCCTACTCAGCCTGGTGGCCTCTTCGTGGGATAAACTTCCGCTCCTGCCGTAAATAAATATTACATTTTTGTATTATTTACTAACTTTTTCGTGCTAACGAGAAAATTTATTATGCACCTAACCGATATAACAACAAAATTACTCTTGAACAAACTGTGGGAAGCAGCAATTTAAATAAATTTATAAAAGCATGCTCTTTCGATATGGTGTGTAACAAAATGACCACCCTGTATAGTAATATTAAATCATCTTTGAATAAAAGGAACCTCTAATATTAAACTGCTAAAACAAGCCACATATTTCGTCTGATTGCTGCCACAATGCTATTGGAGACACTCGAGCAGAGACTGGAGTTGATTAATGCAGAGTTAATTTTACAAATTATTACTAAAAATGTCGTTTCTCGTACTATAGTATCTACAGTGTGATTCAGGAATATAAGTAGAAACGGAACACTTGTTTTCGAGAAAACTGTGCTATTAAAAAAAGGTCCTGCTTGGACTCAATCCCTCAAATTAATTTTTAGTTTTGACGTAAACAATACGGGGTGTTCAAAAGATTGATTCTTACATTTTGTATTCTTTCTCATACATGGTTTTGTTTGTGAGTTGTCGCTTAAGTTTTTGTCGTTTAATAGTAACGGAATGTATTTTGAAGATGATAAAAAAACGTACATGACGATGAGCGTGTTGATATTGATCAGATGCCCGAGACTACGACTAAGAAATCAGAAGATCCTTTTGATGTAAGTGAAGATGATAGTAATCCTGATTGTAATATCCAATTAGAGAAAACGAAGAATACGAAGTCAAGGCATTTCGAATTTTTAAAGATCACAGTATTTAGTTTATGTATGGCTAAGTAAAATACAATGAGAAGCCTACAAAACACTTTTTAAAAATGTTAGAAAGAACTGATAATGTATACATAAAAGCTAAGTGTTAAAATTGCACAAATAAAAAGTGCATTAAAAGAACGGTTAACATTAACAACAAATTCGTTGCACTAGCTTGCAAACCATTCAGAGGTACCCACACTTTGAAAAAAAATATTTTAGGGCATTATCTTATCTATCCAGGAGTAACAAGGTAGACATATTATGATTAGCTGTCTCAAATAGTTAAAGACAAAGAGAACATTGGCTCCATATTTGAAGCTGTTATGTTAATTTTAATTTGTACCGCTTTTGTAGTAAACACTTCTATTCTCGAGCCTTTTGGGCGAATCCGCCTCTGGTCATTCTTTTAGACGTAATTGTAAGAGTAATTACGCTCGCGGTTAAATGACATTGGGCAGACCGCTGATTAAGCAATGTCCTTTACGTTGAGAGGAAGGCGCCAACTCTACAGGAATTGGAATTTTTCTTGCCGTTATACTCCGCACAGTCGGGAATATTGCATTTCCTGCAATTATCGTCTGTATGGCTTTATTGGGACTTTTTCTATGGCTTTACACTCCGCCCACAGAGAAATGCATTATGTGTAGCAAATTTCGTGTCTCGAATCGCATTGGGGTTGTGGAAGTCAAGCCCACATGTTGACTCCCAATTCTGGGCCAGCTCACTTTGCGTTCGGGGTGGCCTGGTTAGCCAAAATTCAGCCCAAGGTATATGAGAGGCCAGTTGTGTCGCATGGTGCATTAAAGGTTTGTTAGTTGCATAAAAACTGGGGCTTCCTTATCGTGAAATAAACTTTTAACTGCAGCTAAATGCCGGATCAACCATAAGGTTTCCTAATAATTTAAAAGATTTTCAGAGGGTCATAGTAGCAGACACTAGTCATCCTAAATTTAAATTACGATGGCTATTTTTCTTGAAAGCAATGGCATTAGATTTAAAACCAGGCAGATCAAAAAATATCATGGTAAAAAGATTCGCTGAAATTATCCTGTTAGAATAAAACTTAAAATTAAATGCCGTGAGTGATTAACGTCGATCATCGGCAATAAATTATAACAAGAATTCTTTGAATTTGACGTAGACGAAGACGTCACTTACAATTCCTCTCAACAAAAAAACACATCTGTATGTGAATTTGCTCAGTATTTGCAAAACTCAACACAGGGTTTTCTTCTTCTTTCTTTTAAGTATAGGCTGAGAGCCTGTTATATTACACTGAGTGTGGTTTTATAAACTATTTTCACTCGTAGGCTGGGTAGGTGGCTAGCCGAACCTATTGATAGGAAGAATGTCCTTCTGAAGGGTCACGAGCACCTAAGGTGTTGATATGATAGCCGGAGAGCGTAAGATGTAACCGATGTCCGGGTGTGACGCTCGAACCCACTACCTGCCGACTGTAAGCTGAAACGCTTTACCAGCCGACTGGCTACACGCTCTCTATAGAAGGTTTTGGTGAAATACAATACAAATTTATCTTCTTTTGGTCTAGTAGAGGGACTTTTTCTTTTGTCACGTCAATTAATGCACCTAGGAAATGTTAAAATCCAGTATTGTTAAAAGCAAATAAAGTATAATATTCAGAAATATTTGTATTGTAACGTTTTGAAAGTCCCTGCGAAGGGCGCTCTAGATTTATATAACGTCCAACTTCGAATTAGCTCAAATCGAAGAAATAATATTCACCAACTTTCAAATGTATATGCTTGGGAAAAACACAGTATAATTACCATCAATAGATTGTAGATAACTATTTTTACAAAATAAGGGATAGTTATAAATAAACTGAATTGTATATTAACAGAATTTAATAAATTCTTCTCTGGGGGTTGGTGCTTCGTTTTCCGGTCGTAACGCCACCCATCTAGCACCCACGGCTTAAGGGTGGTAGCATTCGGTCTGGAGTCGAGAGTTTTTGCTCGTGTATGTCAAATGTCCACAACGCTCGACCTTCAGGTGCCAGTTTTGTTTACATTCGAGGTACTGCAAAAATATGCAGAAACTGAGAGATTTACTCTGAGTGTGCGTAGACGGTGGTGCTGGGAGTGCCAATGCCCCAGGATGGTACTGTGTTGATCCAGGAGTGACGATGCCGCAAAATTCTCCAGGTAAAGCTTGCCTGCTTTTCGTAGGGGAAGCGGACTTGACAGCTCGCCGTTAGCCCGCGGCGATTCGTGAGAGGCGGGCTTTGGCTTCGGACACCAAGAAGTCGAATCTAAACGGCCAAGGCGGGTCATTCACGTAGGTTTAATACGTGCGGCTATATTGCTGGTTCTGCCTTCGTACAGAACGTACAAAATTTCTATAGGTTAGATTTATTAACAAATTTGTAATATTTTTGTCGCCTACAGAAGCGTCGGGAAGCTTGGGTTTTGAATTAATAGGAGGAGACAGCGCACGTTAGTAACAAGCTGAGATACAAGTCAGGTTTAGCTAAAGACCCAGGAGACAGAGACCGTTAGTGACAAGCTGGGATACCGGTCAGGATTAGGTAATGCCCAGGAGACAGAGAACGCTAGTCACAAGCTGGGGCACAGGACAGGTTTAGGATTGAGGAAAGTAAGTCCAGAGACTCACGACGGGATGATCTCAAGTGAAGAAAACTGGTCGTGGAATTTACTTATATACTCTTTCCACTGCGTTATCAACACATCCGCTTCAGGCATCGTTTACTGTGCGCATAGGGGGTACGAGTTTGCTATCGCTGGTTCGTGCGCTGGTTAGATGCAACACCTGATAACGCTTAGATGAGCGATGCACAAATTTAATACATTTTTAATGTTTAATTAAAATTTATGCAGAAGCTAGCATTACAGTTTCATGTAAAAATTTTGAACACTTAATATTATTAATGATTAAAGTTAAATAAAGTATATAATTCAAAAATGCTTGTTTTATTTTGTAAAAATATTATTAAAGACCTTTTTACATATACCTTTCCTATAATACCATATTCATATTGATGAGAGCTATTGTAACACTGTAACTTAGAAATCCTGCATACAGTCTACATGGAATAACTGTTCAAATGCAGTACGTACTGCGTTATCATCAAGAATGGTCTCTTTTTAGATTCTAGCATATTTAAATCTTAAGAAATTATTTGAAAATTGTTTTGAAAACGATTTGAAAATCATTTTTATACGATTTATCACAGAAAAACGTTTTAAAACAAGACTTAAATTATTCCTAAAAAAATATTTTGCATTTAAATTATTTTTGTGTTTTAAATAATCTCTAGCTGATAAAAATATCGAAGGAAATGATTTATTAGAGAAAAATTATTTAAATCTGTACAAATCTCAAAATTTAAATAGTTTCTAACATGAAAAATGATTTTGTATTTAAATCATTCTCATCTCAAGAGAGTATCTTGTATCATATATTTAATTGGTTTTAGAAGCGATTTGTTACGGCTCTGTTTAAAGTATTTTCAGTAATGTGCAGATATGGTTATATTTTTAAAACTATTAATAAAATATCTAAATTAAAAATTAATCACACTTTAGACAAAGCCAAATACATATCGCAGTATGGCAGTTGTTATAATCCACGTTCTATTTAGTACTTCGGCAAAATAATAATTCTTGGTCTAGTCTGTATGAAGTATGAAGAGATTCGGCAACGTTGCTAACGAAACCGACAGAGGCAGAATCGTTCGCTGGCTCACTTGATGTTTATCAGTATTTGTGTTTATTAAGTTGGTACTTTTTAGTGAGTTTTCCTTTAGAAAAATAATCATGGCTCCTACGTAAGTGTTTTGTGTTTAATTATTAGAAATCCGTGTTCATCGGCTTTATTTAATACAAAATAGACTCATTTTTCAACAGAAATGCAACCTAGCGATC
This sequence comes from Agriotes lineatus, assembly GCA_940337035.1. NCBI lineage: Eukaryota > Metazoa > Arthropoda > Insecta > Coleoptera > Elateridae > Agriotes > Agriotes lineatus. The sequence continues at coordinate 158,904 of CALNHX010000853.1, forward strand.
CCGTAATTTATAAAATTCTGCTAGTTTAGAATTTTCTAACCTATCAAGTCTGAAAATGGTCGATCAATACAACGTGATTTCTCACTAAAAGCCGATGCTGCTTGCCGCATGTAACCAGCTTTTATGCAATTTTCAGGGAGAAAAAGGTAGCCGAGAAGAAGCCTGGCGAGAAGAAAGCGGGCGCAAAGAAACCCAAGGAGGCCCCAAAGACCTCCAAGGGGTTGCCAGCAGTCCCCGAGTCCGTCTTGAAGCACCGCAAGAGGCGCCTTTTAGCCAGGAAACATGCAGTTCAGTCCAGAATAAAGAAGCGCACCGACAATATCAAAAAGAGGAAGGATATCTTCCAGCGGGCTGAACAGTACGTAAAGGAATACAGAATCAAGGAGCGTGACGAAATTAGGCTGGCCCGCCAGGCCAAGAATCGTGGCAACTACTACGTTCCAGGAGATGCTAAATTAGCTTTCGTTATTCGTATTAGGGGGTGAGTTGGCTTTGTATTTGGTGGACGGAAACTTAGCGGCCCGCACCAGCTGCTCGCCACTTTCATTCTAGTCCAAAAGCATGAAACCCAACTGGTCACGGCTGCTTTTATGGGCAGTTGTGAATTCCAATGGTTTAACACCAGTTCTAATGACTAATATTGCGTGGTTGTTAATAACTAACCTATTTTAGTGTTAACCAAGTGGCTCCAAAGGTCCGCAAGGTGCTGCAGCTGTTCCGTTTGCGCCAAATCAACAATGGCGTTTTTGTTAAGTTAAACAAAGCCACACTCAACATGCTGCGCATTTGCGAACCTTACATTACTTGGGGCTATCCTAACTTGAAGTCCGTGCGAGAGTTGGTGTATAAACGCGGTTTCGCCAAAGTCACCGGCCAGAGGATTCCCATCACAAGCAATAAGATCATTGAAGATAGGCTTGGCAAGTCCTCCAATATTATCTGTACCGAGGATTTGATTCACGAGATCTTCACTGTTGGATCCAAATTCAAGTTTGCTTCAAACTTCTTGTGGCCATTCAAGGTGAGTTTCTGAGGGAAATTTTGGTTTTGCGTTGCTTAGTGTGGGTGTTTCAGCTAAACACACCAACTGGAGGCTGGCGCAAGAAGACTAACCATTACGTTGAAGGTGGTGACTTTGGTAATAGGGAGGACAAGATCAACGAGCTGCTGAGACGTATGGTGTAGTGGCTTGTATATTTTGTTTCTTTTTATCAATAAATTAATTATTCTTATTGTGTTCTGTTGATTATTAAATGGGAGAGGGTGAGAATATCTGGATTTAGTGGAGATCCTGTTTTAGTCTAAATAAAATAGGAGTGGTACATAGGGGAGGGCACAGGTGGTAGCATTGGTATCTGTCCACTGCGGGCGAAGTGGACATAAAGTAATTCAAAAATAATTTTTAAAACTGAAACGGAAACCTGTATACTGTTAAAGTGTCAATGTTAAATCCAATTATACCTTTTTTTTCAAAAATATTTTGTAAATCAGTAAATCTTGGGAGAGTTTCTTACTTATTTTATGTGCCGATGCACGATGTTCATAAGCCACATGGTGAACTAAACGCCTTGTTTAGTACAATGTGTGAGTAAATAACGTGAGATCATTTAAAAACGGGACAAAGAGTGCCATGGAGATTTTGTTTTAGATTCTTAACAGCCCTTTGTCAATTTATTAACTTAACCTCAAACAAGACATAAGCTTTATTAAATGTCAAAAGTTACAGTAAATGTTCAGACAGAAATTCCAACGCACTGTCAGAACATGTACTATTGCGGAAAAAATATTTTGCACGGTTCGTTTGCCTTGTGTATGTATGGTTTTATCAAGTGAACTAAAGTCACTGAATTATCAATTGTACAACTGATATTCTGCCATTAAAACTTAAAATGCCGAATCACGTTCTAAGCGAGGCCGAAAAAGGCTTTGTTATCGCAAAGCTGGAAGAGGGATGGTCACTGCAACGTGCGGCCGATGAAGTTTGTTGCGGAAGAAGAACCATTTCTCAACATAACCTGAAAAAGCTAGTAATTCGACAATAACACCAAAATGTGAAAAATGACAAGTAGTCAGATACACACTAAGCCACTGTGGATAAAACCAAGTAACTAGATTAAGTATTGTGCGAAATATTTTTTCCGCAATAGTACTTTAATTTTTGACGTTTAATAAAGCTTATATCTTGTTTGAGGTTAAGTTACTAATTTGACAAATGGCTGTTAACCAAAGTTCTAATCTAAAACAGAAATTTCATGGCACTCTCTGTCTCGTTTTTAAATGATCTCACGGTACAAGTATTGGTGCAATTAAATTCTGTTAAAAGTACTGTGAATCTTTAATTCATAAATTTAAAATCTACTTTGTATGTCTTCCGCCATTACTAATGTGAGAGGTAAACATTTGAAGCCTCTGTTGCTTTATTAAATAAATAATATTGATTGCCACCAATCTCAAATTAACTTAAAGATTAATTTTTTCTGTAAATAAATCCCAATTCGAAGTAAATAGATACAATTTGTGAAATTATTATTGCCACTATAGATATTAAATATCGGTTGTTAGAACAGACGTATAAAAACAGCATTTCAACCAATTAAATATTGGTCCCGGAAAGTTTACCAAAAGCACTTTACTGACCGCAAGTTGACCGAAAGGAAAGTTTGCCGAAAGGAAAGTTGACCGAAACACAGTTGACTGAAATTATATACATACAGCGGGTTCTAAATTAATTTTAACATTTTGTAAATTCAAAGTTATTTTTCTAACCTTTCGTTCACACTTTATCCAAGCTAAGGACTGAAAGCAAAATACTGGCGTTATTAAAAGTCTGAAATTAATTCCTTTGTCACTTTTGTTTTTTGTTTTTTTTTGTTTTATTTTTTGCTATGGTTTTTTTTCATTTTTAAGTTTTCATTTGTATTCAAAATTGTAAGTTAGTAACTTATGTTATGACGTTAAAAGTCGTATATATTTTCTGGGTTGTAGTTTGCAACACTCGCGCTATTCTCTTTGCACAATCTCTGTACTTTTTACAACTAGGTGGACTTTCTTTATAACTAAATACTCCACTGTCTGTTATGCTTTATAGTCTTCTATGAATCATGCCATATTTAAGAAAAGTAACAATAAATAATCAACACAACAACCCTTCTTCTAAATTCAAAATTTTAGAACAAATAACATCTGTCTTCAACCGAAAACCAATAAAACAATGAAGAACTATAGATACCTCTATCTTGATATGATCTCAATATATAGGATTTTATATAAGACGATTAAAAGGAGTTGTAATTTACTAACTCGTTGAAAGAAATGGTTATATGCCCTGTTGCTATTTTATTTATCTGCAAGTATTAACAATTATTATGGCTAGCTCAAATTTCGGTAAAGCATTTACTCTTTCTCTCGGTTAGGTTCAATTGTGCTGAATGTATGATTCTTAATTTAACTAAATACGGTTCTGTACTTCATCTTCGTGCTACTGCGCACAAGCAAATACTCGAAAGTAGGTCATACGCAATGTTGTCAACCCTATCGATATTTCGGTAGATCTACCAATTTAATTTAAAATCTACCGATCTACCGAAACGACCCTTGTTTCTACCGAATTTTTGCTACACCGTATAATCATACGTAAAATTTTTCTTTAGTAGTACTATTTAAACCGAAAAAAAGCATCAGCAACTCTTTATATTGGAGAACTTTTAAGAATTAGTTTTTTTAATTGATTTAAAATTTTTTTTTAAAATTTGTTTGAGAAATAGGCTTTCAAGAACAACAATTAGTGGTTTATTACATACAAAAAGATCTACAGGGCAGGACAAGTGTGCGATTTTGCTGTTGATAAGAATATCCTTACAGAAAATGACTAAACAAATGAATTCTGTAAGCGACAACCAAGATAGTAGTAGCAAAAGTCAATAGAATAGGAACTATGATATATTTTTATAGTTATATTCTATACGTAAACATTTTAATTTTTTTCATATATTATATATTATTGTACTTGTATAAATGAATTAGTGGTTAATAGTGTTTTAAGTAAATTAGTGTAGTTTTCTATAGGTCATAATAAAACATTTGGGTTTTTTGTCTTAATTTTGTTTATTTAATTAGAAAGTGAAATATAAATGCATGTAAATTTTTAAATGCCTGTTTACTGAAACTTGGCTATTGCAAAAATGTAAGTAGGAATTACAAAACACATTTTATCATGTCTACCGAAAATTGTTGGGATCTACCGAAATTTAGCGCAAACAGCTACCGATCGCCTAAAATATGAGATGGCAACACTGGTCATACGTTAAATTAAAATGGTTTCCGCTTGGCAAAGTGGGATTGTGTACTTTCCTTCATTTTTATATAACCCTGGCTTGTTGATTCTTACAATTTTCCATCAAATGCCTTAATTTTAGCCTACTTAGCTGCTCGTTGCAACGTTTATTAGCTTATCTAGCTTTTCCTACCTTTCTTTTAAAACCCTGACAAATATTTCACTGTTTAACTTTCCTTGAATTTTTTGCTTCAATTTATTGCCTTTGCAAACCATTTTTGTAATTAATAGTTCGGCCATTACTTTGCACAAACCTCATATTTTAAATTTTATTTTGCGAGAATTGAGCTTTGCTTAAACCGTTCTTTAATTAATTATACTGCTATTAATTGGCATCTCTTTACCAATGCATTAAATCTATTAAATTCAAAGTTTAGTCTTGCAGTTATATAAAATACCTCACCCTGAGCTTTAGTGAAATGTCCATGACTACATTTACACGGTAATTTAACGCTGGTGTTATTTAAATCGTTGTTATTAAAATTCGTGTAAAACGTGCGTTTACACAAGGGGTGTTGTACAGTGTACGTTGGTGTTATCTAAAACCTCGTCGCAGTGTGACCAACTGCTTCGAGATTTTCCATCTGTAACTTTGTCAGATGCTGTCTGTAATTATAAAATTATAAACATAACCGCTATAACCTACAAGATTAATAACATAGCTGATACAATTCAACGGAGTGACATTGGTGTGGTTGACAACTGCGACTCAGAACAACCAATCGTCTTTACAATTATGTTGGTAGTCCTGTTTCAAAACTGGTGTAAGTCGAAAGTATCCATTTACACGTACATTTTACACCCGCTTACTAACGTCACGCCTCTTGGCGAAGTGGTGTAGCGTTAGTAAACCGGTTCTAGTAAAACCGGCGTTAAACCCCATTTACACTACAATTTACACCGGTGTTAACAACAACCGATGTTGTAACACTGGTGTTAGCGTACCGTGTAAATGTAGTCCATTAGTTTGGCAATGCTATCAGAGTTGAGTTTGTAGGGCTTAATACCATCGCAATATGTATTATTTTTTTTTGGTAATTTAAATCACAAAACATTCTAACAACCTTCGTATAAGTACACTTTGTTTCCGAATTGACTTTGTGCTACGAGTAATGAATCAATTTTTTGTAGTATGGATTTTGTCTTTTACAGTTTAGGCCTGCTTGGTATAAAATGAATTTTTACCAAATTACAGTTCAGATGGGATCCAGTTGGCAGAGTTAGCTTAAATCGCGCTAAAATTGCATACTACCTAGGTGCGTTTATTCATAGAAAATGAGCTATTCATGACTCAATAGTGTGTAATTAATTCTGCATCTACCAATATGTCCACAATATCTACTTTGTATTTACAACTGCTTATTTAAAGCTTATAATGCCTCGTTTGGTACCTAGAAAGACTAGTGGTCCGGGTGGTGTAGCTTGAACAAGCGTTCACGTATGATCAGTAGAGTTAAGCAACGCTCTCTCTGGTCGGAACTTGGATAGGAGTTTCACGGCTGCTTCACTCGGCGCCTCGTGGTATGGCTGCCACGGAAATTGTTGGTCCCGGATGTCATAATAACATCATGACAGTCGTTGGTGGGGTTGGAAGTCCCCATAAAATGTACAGCGACGCCTACAATTGGCCTAACGGCTGTTGGCTGAGTACGGAGTAAATAAAATAAATAAAAAAATAAAATAAATATTGCCTACTTTGAGCATATGTATTTGATTTTCAGTTTTTTTGCTTGGTATTGAGTTTTTGTGTACAAATCTGGTCTCTACTTACGTTTTGTAAAAAGGCGTTTGTGATTTAGTTAATATTTTGAGACATAAAATAATTATACAGGGTGTTTCTTAAGTCGACCGTGACTTCTAGAGATACGGTTGATGCGAAAAAATCGGGTACACCGATTTTTTCTTAATGTTAACTTAAGTTTTAGAGTAATACCTTAGTAACCTGTGCATTAATAATTAACTGTCACATTTTTCACTGACATTGAACGTCGAAAATCGGTTATTTGAAAACATGCTTCATCATTTGCACAATTTTAAAAAAGGAAGAATTGCCCTGACCTGGACACTTCCACTTCGCCCAATTTTTGATTTGTACCACTTCGCCCAACAGGACCACCTCGACCACTTCTGCTAACATTTATATCGATCCATAACTCGAAAATCCGTTCGTTAGAACTCTGTTAATGCACATGTAAAGTGTTGAATAATAGTGGCAAAGTTGTGTGTGCCCCACCTGTATATATAGGTGGGGCATAATTATATATACCGTGTGTCCCAGGGTTCATAAAACATAGGGATTCTATTATAGTAATTTAAAGGAGAGATCGACTACGGATGGCATATTTGAGTTCGCTCGATGCCACAACGCGGACCGGGAATGCCGGGCTCTGATTGGTCGCCAACTTCGTGTCCTTCTTGAATGACGTTTGAATTTGAACCGATGATTCTTATTAATTTAAATTTTATTGTAATCTTTTTTTTTTATTTACGTAAGTGCACTTGTTGCATATTAGCACCAATAAATATCTATCTATCTATAGATGAACAGACAAGATTTACCCTGTTTTGGTGTTAAGAAATCATCCTATTCAGAAACTACTTAAGCTGAATTGTATGAAACAATAAATAAGTAGTTATACTTATTTGTTATTTTGAATTTCGTCGTCTTTTAATACTTGTCGGAGTCGCTGCTTGTATTATTTTCTTGCAAAGCTGCTGCAGTTTGTGTTGGTGTACTTCAAAAGATTTATGAAAATTTATTTTTGTTATAACCTATATTTTGTTTTCAATTGTATTATGTTCATATTATTTTTGGAATGTTACTCAATTTTAAGTTGCAATTAGGTGTTGACAGTAGGTACGTATCAGAGCTAGTCCGGGTGTAAACAAAAGCAGGTATTAGATCTATTGAACAATCATTTTACTTATTGCCTACAGAATTACCTACATAAAGGAAAACCAGGCATTGACCAAGCATTGCGCGGCGCACCACGGACCAATCAGAGTCCGGCATTCGCTGAGTGCGCTGTAGCATCGAGCGAACTCAAATATGCCTACGGATGTGCCCGTGTTATTAAATTTCCTGTCCTGAATTAATCATGTTAGCCTTATCATACATATCTAAGTTGTCAAATTCATAAAATATCAAAATGAAACAAATGCAGGCTCGTCAATTCTAGAGACCCTGTATAAAAAGTAAGAAAAGAGATGGGACAAGTGGAACCAGTTTCCAAGGATGAATTGATTAATTGCTATATTTTTGAAGAAATGTTTCAAGATGTTGCCATTGCCAAGCTGACATTAACCTCAAATAAGAAATTTTCAAATGGCAAATAATGAAAGTACTAATTGTTCATTATCAATAAAAATTTACTTTTATAAAGTAGGATAGATATTACGGATTGTTTCTAGTTATGAACTACTACCCATTTACATTTAATTACAGTTTCTACACTGAATGAAGTGCAAACTCGCTCGTTCACATAGGTAAGCTTCTCAGAAAATTTCAATTTTACTTTGAAAGAACCTCTAATAAGTGAAAAGCTCTTCACCCTTCAATAATAATTAATAGTTCAGAAGTTAAACATAATATATCCCATGGACATTTAGCTTCAATCGTGGTTATGTCCCTTTTAATGTCATTACACTCTGATGGTAATCACTTTTCTGTTGTTTTAAATTTGGCGTTCATCTCCATTATACCTTATTTATAATGAATTTTTAAAATACTATGCAACACATAAATTCTCTAATTTTGCTGAACATTTTTATATTGATTTTCTGAATGTGTTTCACTCTCACAACTGTACAAGGGGAATGATGATTGCATTGCGGGCTAAAATGCAGTATCGTAGACCACTGCCTCATGCGTAGGAGCTATAATTTTAGGTTAGCTGCAGTTTAAGATTTGTGTGTACTAAGTACCTACCTATATTACTAGCTCCAAGAATGGCAGTTCAAATTGCTGCTGCTGCTCTTACAAAGAGAACTGCACGAACAATTTCAAGGCGTTTTAGAGTGATCGACGATACTGCACTTACTGCACAATTGGGATTTTACCTGTGTCTAGTTAAAAACTAGTCGGGCGTAAAATTTTCTTTGCATAATCTGTACGATTTTCACACTTTAACTTCTTAATAACAGACCTTTCTACTAATATTCATACAAGGGTCATTTTATCGAAACCTAAACACCATTTTTACATCCAATTGCAAAATAGCCAGTCATTCAAGTTAAATTTATGAACAATAACGCATAAAAACCTGATTTATCTATCACACAAAGGAAATCTCACTTGTCATTACAGCAAACATTAGAAATGTCAAACGGTACTAGTCATTACTGCCATGGAAAATGGTTCCAACCAATCCGCATTGATCATCTGTATTTCCCGTCTCTAATCTTAATATACAGGGTCTCTAGTCAATTCCACCTTTAATAACATAGGCATAGCCGTAGTCGATCGTTTGCTTAAATTGCCGTTATAAAATCCCTATATTCTGTTCTATGATTTCTGAGACACACACTATGACAGGAATGAGAAGAAATGAATAAGAAGTAAAATGTGTGTGCAAGAATAGTAATTTACGTAACAAGTATAGAAAGTGGAGCTTTTCAGTACGAGTGAGATGTTTCCGGAAGAGGCCGTTAGGCCGAGTCCGGAATTTCGAGACGAGTATGGAAAAGCCACTTTCATACGAGTTTCGTACAATATTTTTTCGTACACTAGCATACAAAACGGAATACTAAATTTATCCTCGTATATAGCAAATAAGTAGAGTAATATTAATGTAATGTAATATTATATGTGTTGTAACTAAGAAAACGTACGGCAAAGTGCTACTTTGCCGTACGAATACCGCAAAATACTACTTTGCTGTACGAATACCGCAAAGTGCAACTTTCTGATTAATAAATTGTACGGCAAAGTAGCTCTTTCAATGCTAGTGTACGAAAAAAAGATGTACGTATATACAGGGCCGGACTGGCCCACCGGGAAACTTCCCGGTGGCCTGCTTTGCGCAGGCTTACTTTTAAACCACTCAAGTTGCATGTGAACGAAGCTTTTCGATTTTGAAATATGTTGAAAACCGTTTACGCAGTTGTTTTTGTCAGGATCACCTAGACGCTTTCATGTTGATGACGTGTGAAAGAGATATTATAAGTGATTTGGACAATGCAAAAATAATAAAATTGATTGCTGAGAAGAGCGAACTTCTAAAAAAAATGTTACTCTTTTAAATACATACTAATATCTATTCTACTGTATTACGATTGAGCCCATACTTTTTTATAATGAGTCATTCACTTATTGTCGTTTTGAAATACATGTTTTGTGCATAAAAACGAGTTGAATTTTTCGCTTTTTCTTTGAACTGTGAACAATTTAATCAAAGTGAAGAATTATTGACAAATTTGCTGTGCCGATGCTCAAGATCGATGTATGGATTTCTCTTCAAATAAAATAATGTTGGTGAGTTTAATAGTTCTTAGAATGCGGTAAAATTGAGTCTGTAAGAGTTTTTCTCGGGGGGGGGGGGGAGGGGGGTTCTCCCCGGACCACCTTCCAACCTTATTGGCCCGTCTCGTCATTCTTTTCCCGGCCTGAATTTTTCCACCAGTCCGGCCCTGTGTTTGTATGTAATTTGTATTTTAGCAGGCTGAATTCTGTCAAAATGTCAAATGTCAGCATACACAGCTAAGCGTTTTTGCTTTCTTCTCATTGTTATTATACTGCTACTGTGGTAGCATACGCATGCATCTCTTTGCTTCACACGCAATTTACTTCTTATTTATTTCTTCACATTGCTGTTATTTGTAATTTTGACCCCCTCTGTATATTAGCTAGCCTAAGAAATAAGGATTTTTCAGCAAGATTGATATTATTTTTGGATAAATCTTACCTTTTAGGTTTATTTTTAATTTTATAAATAGTTATTTAGACCACAAATGTTAGAAGTGCAAATTTTTTCTCACAAGTGTGGAGGGTTATTAAACGAGGCGCAGCCGAGTTTAATATTCCACACCCGTGAAAAATAAGCACGCTAACATGAGTTGTCTATAAGATTCTTAAAAATTTCATTAATTATTCAAATCCAAGCCTATTTTGTATAGATTATTTTTTGCTTTCATTTCAGTCAGTTGGTGAGCTCTGGTAACTAAGAAAACGTCTTTATTTATTGAAATGTAATTCGTTCACGTCAAAATAAAACTAAAAATGAATAAATAATTTGTTTTTAAAATCGTCCATTCCTAAATTAAAAGCAAAGTGTTTTTCACTGAGTGAAAAAAGTGACACTTCATACCCTGAAATTAATTTTAAAAAGCCTACTTTTTAAATAAAATTTTAAAAATTATTTTTATTATTAAATTTAAAATTTAATTTCATTTTTTTCTTATTTTTAAAGTTGAATGTACGTATAGAATTATCTACACAAAATTTTAATTTTTTTATTAGGTATATTCTAGTAAATATTTTGAAACTATTGAATTATGAAGCAACTTGAATAGCTCCAAAAACTAAAGTACGTTTTTTTTTCTATAATAACTGTCAAACTGTTACAATGTTGGTAGATATGTGAGTAAAACGCTAGGAAATTTTTATACCTCGTGTTGGTGGAACTTTTTTCAAAATTATGGTTATGTGTCAATTTTGAATGTCAAAGTTTCTTAATTTGTACTCTTGACAAATTTATTTTTTAACATGGAATCATCATCATCATCATCAAACGTTCATTATGTTTATTTTCAAATATTGTAAATTTAATAATTAATAAATTTGCAATATTTTACTATGCCGTTCGTTTTACCCACTGTTATGACATATCTGTCAAAATGACAATAATTTTTTAGTGGAAAAAAGAGCTAAAAATCTATGTACCAACATTATTAAAACTAGGGACCCTGCAGGAATGCAACTTATCCCCTAGAAAGTTGACCTTGAAAATTAACATAGAAAAAAAATTTACTTAGGTATCGACTA